>JAKWIY010001235.1:0-23529 GCA_027704805.1 Solanum corneliomulleri | reverse complement strand
TATGGATGATTATAGTACTTGTTGTTGCTACATGTTGAGTATTATAGTTGTTTTATAATATTACTTGATATATATTGTTTTCTATTTTGAGTTGGCCGATGATACTTACTCAGTACCCGTGTTTGTACTGACCCCTACTTGTTTGTTTCTTTCTTTGTTATTTGTGGAGTGCAGCAAACGTTCCGTCATCTTCAACCCAACAGTGATTCTAGCAAGTCTTCGTCACACCGGATCTTCAGGGTGAGCTAATGCTTCTAGCTTGGACTGGATCTTCTTCCTAAAGTCTTGATGCCTTGAACTTCCGGCATGGACTAGCTTTTTAGTTGTTTAGCTTTTAGAATACTCTTAGTTTAGTCATTTGATTTTAGATGTTCTTGTGGTGATGACTTCCAGATTTTGGGGATAATAATAATAGTTTTGAATTGTTTTATTTAATGAGTTTAAGTCTTACGCATTACTTTCTGTTGACATTATATTGCAATGTTAGGGTTTAGATTGGTTGGTTCGCTCACATAGGAGGGTAAGTGTGGGTGCCAGTCGCGGCTCGGTTTTGGGTCGTGACAATTTACCTAGTTCCTATTACACTCAATGGAAGGGGACGTCATGGGCTCGACGCGGTGTCGAAGCCACTATCATCCCATACTTAGAAAGGATTGGGGGAAGCCTCGCCTAAAAAGTCTCTGATAGAGACGTCGGATGTCCAGGACGGAAGAGGGGCTGTCCATCGACCCACCGACGGACCGTAGACGGGGTCTCATCGGTGAGGGTCGAATTTCACTGATTGATTTTAATGATGTCGTTAAAATAAATTAAATGGTTTAAGGGTTAGTTAGATATTAAAGGGAAACTAATTAAGTTAATTAAGCCCCTATATAAATACCCTTAACCCTCATTAACCTTAACCCAACTCTTAATATAATTCTCTTCCTTCTCTCTTATTTCTCCCTCTCTACAAGAACTCACCACTGAAGGCTAGAAAGAAATAGAGTGTAGGGGCTGGAAATTTGTGGATTTTTCATCAAAATGTTGAGAAACATTAAGTTATGGGTTCTATTAACCTTTGAGATCCTTTCCTCAAAGGGTTCCTTCAAAATAGATTTCAGAAAGTTGAGTTTTCTTATGGGATTCATTCTGTTACGAAATTGAAGTTATAGATTAAGTTGTTAGTAAATTCATAAGGTTTTATTGAGTAGATTTAAATATAATTGAACTTGTTTATGATAATTATTGATAGTTTGTTCAAATTGAAGAAAATGAAACTCTATCCCTAACCCTAGTTAATGATCTTGACTTATGTTGTATTTTAATAAATCAATTGAGTTTGTTGTTGATTAGATTACTATCCTATGGTTCTATTATGGTTTAATTAAGATTATTTATAGAACTATCATGGTATTTCTTGAGATGTGATTTAGGTTATGAATTATAATGTGAAATTAGCCTATGTATCTTGTCTTAAGTTGTGATGTAAAGATGAATTGGGTTTTAGAGATTCAATCGGCCTTGTTATTCTATTGATTATAGTTGTTCTATTATGTTACTCCCCATGTTGGGTTTAGTTATGGGTTTGCAATAAGACCTTTATGATAGAATATGATAAAGACTTGGTAAGTCTTAGAATCTCTATTTTTACTTTCAATTGTGATTAATTGTTGTTAAGCTATGATATTACATTGGAGTATTCCTTATACTACTATTATAGGGTGGTATGATGTTGAATTGAAATGTCTAGGTTATGTTAAGAGGTTGATTTAGGTGTATGTGCCATTAGGATTGTGAAAACAATCAATGCGCCTTAAAATTTCATGAAATGCTAAAGTGTTAACCTTACTTATTTGAATTGTGATTGAAGGACTTACACTAATACAATCTTATTGAGCAAGTGATGATGATAATTATACAAGGGTAAGACCCTATGGCCTACATTAAGTTATGGTTGATAATTAAAGGCTGAAAGACATTTAAAAAAGGGGCACTAGCTCATTACTAAGCGAACTAGATCGAGAAGTGTCCCTTCCACGTAGGGAAGGTAGGAGCACTAAATCACTCCTGAGATTGGAGATCGAGCATAAATAGGATACAAACTAAATCTCCTAGTTTTTGAAGTATGTTACCCCGCATAAGAATAGTAGCTAGTGGATCCACGTTGTTGCTATAATTTAAGTTGTGGTACTACCTTGCCAAGTAGTCTGACTTCTTTCGCTGTAGGGTTTTATGACATCGGTTTCATCACTAGCTCATGTGGTCTATGTCTGTTAGGGTAATATGTTCCAAAAAGTAAAAAGAATTAAAGGACTTGAACTCTAACTTGGATAACCTAATGGATCTAGCTTAGTGTAGGTAGGTGTGTGGGACTCTATCTAGACATTGCAATAGTAAGTCTTGGGGGGAGTTTATGGAGGATGTTCTTATATGTATATGCTATGATAATATATGATGTATATACATGATGACCATGTCATATTGTTGATACTATATGTAAACTAGTTTTTTGTGAATATGCCTTGGTTTATAATGATAATATAAGATGAAATGTAAGCCTAAATACCATGATATGTAAAGTTGGACACTAGTCATGTTTTGTTGTTGAGAAACTTCATTGAGCAAGATTATGGGGCTTTTCTTTGTCATTGCACTTGTTGACTTAATAAGAACTTATGAGTAGTTGCCTTGCTTATTATGATATGTTTAACTCTTATTCATTTTGTGATATTATTCCTTGATGTTAGGGTTTTAGTAACTCATAATTCTAAGTGTGTTGGAATAAGTGTTACTAGTATGCATATTCGGTTGATTAGTATGCTTTACTTTACTTTTTATAAAGCCCAAAAAGGGGTAAAATAGTATGTTTTGATAAAAGTCCCTTTTTAGCATATTTTACTTCTGTATGTGCATAAGATCTCATACTTAGTACATGTGGAGTACTTACCCATTTTCTTCCCTTGTCCCAAACATATAGGTTCCGCTCATTGATGATTTTGGACGGCGATATCGTTGAAGGCTTGGATTCTTCCTTTCATCCAAGTAGGGTAGGTCCTCAACTTTCGAGGGCAATGCCATCTTCTAGATTTGGTCTTTGTTATGAGGTTATTAACTCTATCATTCCTTTCCTTGTTAATTGAATATTGTACTTTTGTATAACCTATATTACGACATTCGTTTAGAGGGAATGAGACGAGAAAATTGTTGAGATTATTTCTATTTTTTATATATATGTGCAATAAAAGTAGAAGGCTATGTAACTTTCCTATATGAAGGTTCTATTTGTACTCGATATAAATATGTATAGTATGTGTATGTAGAGGTCTATGTAAACCTCCAAATAGAGAAAGTAAAAGTTTTAAGTTTATCCGCATTTTTAAACCTGTGAATGTAATGACATTAACTAAGAGGCTAGTCCTTGTCCTTAAAAAGGACGATGATACCGATTACGTCTAAGGGGGTAAATCCGGATGTGTCAAACTTTGTATCAGTGCATGAGGTTGAATACCATTGAGTTACGTCTCTCTTTGTACAACGTCTATGTAAGTTTGTATTCATAATTGTGAAGCGCGCCACACTTATGAGTAGGAACCTATATGATGCTTAGGAATCACTCTCTTTCTTTGAAATCTTATATCTTGCAAATAGAGTATACTTATGGTGTGCTTTTGCATCTAATCATGTTTTTTGCTTATATGAAGCATGATCATTCGAAGGAATCGGCTCGAAGGCTTGAGGAGGAAGTTGCTAATGTGGGAGCTCCTCTTCATCATGAGTAAGCTCCTCCACTTGAGGATAATGGTAATGTTGATCAAGCCCCGTCTATCCCTCAACCTATGGAAGAGGCCGAGATGAGGGCTATTCTCGCTGAAATGGCCAAAGGTATGACTACCCAAGCACAAGCCACAACACGTCAAGCCCAAGCTATGACGTCTCAAGCCAATCGGGATGTTGCTCCTCGTCCTCATCAACAAGTAACTACTATGGCTTCACGTCTAAGTTATCTCACTCTAATGAAACCTCCTACTTTCTATGGGTCTATGGTTAATGAAGACCCTCAATAATTCCTTGATGAGGTCTAAAAGTTGCAATATGCTATGGGGGTGACTTCGAGTATGAAGACAGAGTTGGCCTCATATAAACTAGTGGATGTGTCCAAAAATTGGTATGTGCATTGGAGGGACAATAGGCCTTTGAGGGGTGGTCCGGTAACTTGGGGGATCTTTAAGGTGACATTTGTAGATCTGTTTTCCCTAGAGAGATAAGGGAGGACAAGGTGATGGAGTTCATCAATCTTCACCAAGGAGGGAGGAGTGTTCATGAGTACTCTTTGGATTTCGTTAAGTTTTCTAAATATTCTCCTTCTTTAGTCTCCAAATCTGGAGATGAACTGATCCATTTTGTGATGCGGGTGTCGAAGGAATTAGAAGAGGAGTGCCAATCGGCTATGCTACATGACAACATGAACATTTCCCGTCTTATGGTTTATGCAAGAAGGGTTATGGAGGCAAGAGCTAAGAGAAAAATTAGATATTCTAAAAGGTCTATGTCATTTGATGGAGGCTCCTCAAAGAATAGGTTTGAAATAGAAGATAGGCCTAAATTAAGGAGCAGGGTTCAAATTAAGTCCCCACCAAATACGCAAGAGCTTGTGGTAATAGGGTGTCTAACCCTAAATTTAAGAAGGTAAAAGGTTCTAATACAGCAAATGAGAAGCCAACTTGTGGAAAGTATGGTAAAAATCACTATGATGAGTGCCTTAAGGGGACGAATAGTTGCTTTTGTTGTGGCAAGAGCAGTCACAAAATGAGAGATTGTCCAAACTTGAAGATTCATGATAAAGGTAGTGGCCAAGCTCAAGTAAGTTGTTCCAGTGATGCTCCCTACAAGAACCGCTTCTATGCTCTCCGCTCTAGGGGTGAGCAGGAGACCTCTCCCGATGTGGTGACCAATATGTTAAATATCTTTACTCCTGATGTGTATGTGTTACTTCATCCGGGTGCTAATTTGTCCTTTGTTACACCACTAGTAGCTAAAAAGTTTGTTCTTTTACCCGATATTTTGGTTGAGCCTTTTGTAGTATCTACTTTGGTGGGAGAGTCAATTTTTGCTAAAAGAGTCGTTAAAAATTGTCCTATTTCATTGCCCAATAGAGTTTTTTATGTTGATCTAGTAGAACACGATATGCTTTTTTTATATTATATTGGTTATGGATTTGTTGCATACATGTTTTGCATCTATTGATTGTAGGACAAGAGTGGTGAGGTCCCAAATGAACCCGTTATTGAGTTGAAGGGAGTGAATTCTATTCCTATAGGTCACATCATATCTTGTCTAAACGCATTGAAAATGATCTCAAAGGGTTGTCTCTATCACATATTAAGAGTCCAAGATTTGGATTTCTGAAATTCCTCCTATTGAGTCGGTCCTTGTAGTTAAGGAATTTCCGCAGGTTTTTCTTAATGATCTTTTCGGTGTTCCTCTCAAACGGGAATCTGATTTTGATATCGATTTACTACAGGAAACAAATATCATTTCAATCCCTCCATATCGGTTGGCTCTGGCTGAGTTGAAGTAGTTGAAGGGTCAACTCAAGGATTTGCATGACAAAGGCTTTTATAAGACCTAGTTTATCTCCATGGGGTGCTTTAATGTTATTTGTATGTATGAAGGATAAAAACCTAAGGGAAATATATTGGTGGGAAGGTCTAAATGGGACATAGCAGAATTTATCGCTTAGTGTCCAAATTGCCAAAAAGTAAAGGCCGAAATACTAAAGCCGGGTGGCTTACGACAAAAGATCAAAATTCCAAATTGGAAGTGGGAAGACATCAATATGGACTTTGTAGTAGGTTTACCCCGGACTAAAAAGTCCTATGATTCCACATTGGTGGTTGTTGATCGATTGACTTAATCCAATAGCTTTATCCCCGTCAAGTCGACATATTCGGAAGAGGATTATGCATGAATATTCCTTTATTACAATGGGTGCCGCCATGGCATTCCTTTATCCATCATATCTGATCGCAGCACACAATTCACATTTAGATTTTAAAGGTTATTTAAAAAAGTATTAGGTACTACGGTGAAGTTGATAACCGCTTTTCATCCCCAACCGGATGGTCAAGCGAAACGTATGATACAAACCCTTGAAGATATGCTTAGATCTTGCATTATTGATTTTAAAGGGAGTTTGCATAGGCATTTAGCTATAGTGGAGTTTGCCTACAACAACAATTTTCATTCATTCATTTCCATGGATTCGTATAATGCCTTGTGTTGTAGGAGGTGTAGGTCTCCTATTGGATGGGTTGAAGTGGGTGAGCCATCACTTCTTCGTCCTGAGTTGATTTATGAGACTTTGGAAAAGGTTCATATCATAAGGAACCGGTTACAAATGGCCTGCGGCAGAAGTCTCATGCCGATTATAGGAGAAGGGATTTGGAGTTTTAAGATGGTGATAAAGTGTATTTAAAAATTTCACAAATGAAAAGGGTTGTTACGTTTGGGAAGAAAGGTAAATTGAGTCCTCAATATATGGGTCCCCATGAATTCTTTCAAAGGGTTTTTAAGGTTGCCTATTAATTGAAGCTTCCTAGTCAATTGACTTCAGATCATTCGGTTTTCCATGTTTCTATGTCAAAAATTGTATCGGTGATCCCGAGTCCGTTCTTCCTTTTGTGGGTCTTGGTGTCAAGGATATCCTCTCTTATGAGGAAGTCAAGATTCAAATTCTTGTTAGGCATGTAAACAAGTTGAGAAATAAAGTGGTGGTTTCGGTAAAAGTGTTATGGAAAAATTAATTAGTTTAGGGTGCTACATGGTAGGCCGAGGCCAATATGAAATCCCGTTATTCTAATCTTATTGGGAATTAAGGTTAGACATTCATTAAAGTTATATAATTATAACAAAGATTTGTGTTTCTTTATTTTTGGGTGCAGTATTACAAAAATGGCATTTTGGAAAACTCACAGTAAGTTTTACATTGAATACAAGGTAGTATTGCTATTAAAAAACTTGAAATTTGGCTTTTTGCTTGCTTTTAGTTATGTTGTGCATTTTGATATGGTGAGTCTTCATGAAATGATAGATAGAACGTTTTAAGCTGAACTTTGTGCTAATTGACTCATGTGATGTATGTTGCGCTCATAAGTATTGTGAGAAGGAGATGCCTCATGATGAAGTGTGTTGAGCCTTAAGTGTGGTAATATGAGGTCTGATATTTACTTTGTTGAAGTGATATGATTTATGTAGATATTGTTGATTTGTTGCGTTGCAAGTCTTGGGTCTATTCCTTCCTTTAAAAGAGTTTTTGTGTCATTCGGAGACGAATGTTCCTAAGGGGGGGGGGATAATGTAAGACCTTGAATATCCTATACTCATAGTAAACCCTCAAATATGTGTCGTAATGTCTAATCACTATTTCTAAGTCTATTTTTAATTAATATAGGTCACTTAGAAGGTTTAAGAACCAAAATGTCCAAAAATCTTCAGGAAGTTGGTTCAAAAAGATGTTAGTATGCCTTAGACTTTTTACTAAATTTTAATAGTCGAAAATGTAACAAAATGGGTGGAAAGGTAGCTGATGGGTGTTTGAGTTGTTTCATGAGGAGAACCCCCTGGAGTTTGTTGCAGCACTGCCTGACAGTATGCATCGATGGGGCATACGAAAGACCGTAAGTGGCTCGACGGAGTGTTGGAGGCAACCATCGTTCCTCACTTGGAAACATTTGAGAAGGCTCTTGTTTACCTAGCTACATTTACACTCGACGAATTGGGACAGCGGGGCGTCGAGTCTACCCTCATCCAATGCTTAGAAACGATTGGAGGAAGCATCGCATGCAAAGTCTCTGATAGAGACGACAGAGGTGCTGAACGGAGGAGGGGTTGTCTGTCGACCCACCAGCAGACCGTCGACGGGGTCTCGACGGTGAGGGTCGAATTTAAGTGATGGATTTTAATGATTTCATTTAAATTAATTGAATAGTTTAGGGGTTAGTTAGTAATTAAAGGGAAACTAATTATGTTAATTTATCCCCTAAATAAATACCCCTGGCCCTCATTAACCTAAAGCCAACTATCAATATAAACTTTCTTATTTCTCTCTTATTTCTCTCTACAAGAACTGACCATTGAAGGCTAGCAAGAATTAGGGTTTGGGGCTTGAAAAGGGTGGATTCTTCATCAAATTGTTGAGAAACATTAATGTATGGGTTCTATTCACTTTTGAGATCCTTTCCTCAAAGGTTTCCTTCAAAATTGATTTAAAAAAGTTCAGTTTTCTTATAAATTTCATTCAGTTAGTATGAAGTTATGGATTGAGTTGTTACTGAATTATTAGGTTTATATTGAGTAGTTTTATATATAATTCAACTTGTTTATTATAGTTGTTGATAGTTTTGTCAAATTGAAGAACATGATCCTTTATCCCTAACCCTAGGTAGTGATCTTGATTAATGTTGTATGTTGATCATTCAATTGAGTTGGTTGTTGATTACAATACTATCCTATGGTGCTATTATTGTTGAATTAAGATGAATTGTAGGACTATCATGCTGTTTTGAGATGTGGTTTAGGTTATGAATTAAAATATGAAATTAGCCTATGTATCTTGTCTCAAGTTGTGATCTAAAAATGAATTGTGTTATAGAGATGCAATTGGCATTGTAATTGTATTGATTATCATTGTGTTATGATGTTACTCCCCAAGTTGGGTTGAGTTATGGGTTGACAGTAAGACCATGATGATAGACTATTATAAAGATTTGGTAAGTCTTAGAATCTCTATCTTAACTTCCAATTGTGATTAATTGTTGTTAAACTATGATATTATATTATAGTATTCCTTATTCTAGGATTATAGGGTTGTATAATGTTGAATTGGAACGTCTTGGTTATGTTGTGAGCTTGATTAAGGTTTATGCGCTATAATTATGGTGAAAACTATCAACGTGCCTTAAAATATTATGAAATGTTAAAGTGTTAACCTCACTTATATGAATTGTGATGAAAGGACTTACGCTCATACGATTCTTATTGAGCTATTGATGATAATTATTATACTGGGTTAGACCCTATGGCCTTAATTAATTTATGATTGATAATTAAAGTCTTAAACACATTTCAAAAAGAGACTGTAGCTTAGAACCGAGCAACTTAGATAGAGAAATGTCCCTTCCCTCGTAGGGAAATTAGGAGCGTTATATCACTCTTGAGATTGGAGATCATAATGCATAGAACATAAAGAGGATCCCAGCTAAATATCCTAGTTCTTGAACTATGTTGCCCCAATACGAATACTAGCTAGTGGATCCATGTAGTTGCTATGTTTTATATTTTGGTATTGCCTTGGAAAGTAGTCCGACTTCTTTCGGTGTAGGGTTTTATAACAAAGGATTCCAATCTAGATCATGTGGTCTATGTCAACTTGTGAAAGATGTTCCCAAATGGTAAAACGAATTAATGGACTTGAAATCTAACTTGGATAGCCTAAGGGTCGATCATAGTTTAGGTAGGGGTATGGGACTCTACCTAGACATTGCACTAGTTAGTCTTGAGGGGAGTCTTAGGAGGATGTTCTTATATGTTGATGTTATGATAATATCTGAGTGTATATATGATGACTATGTCATATTTTTGATACTATATGTTGATTAGTTCCTTTGTTAATATGCCTTGGTTTATAATGATAATAAAGATGAAATGTAAGCATAAATTTCATGATATGTAAAGTTGGACATTATTCATGTTTTCTAGTTGAGAATACTTGATTGACTAAGGTTAAGGGCTTTTCTTTGTCATTGCACTTGTTTACTTAATAAGAACTTGTGAGTATTTGTCTTGCTTATTATGGTATGTTTAACTCTTATTCATTCTTGTGATATTATTCCTTGATGTTAGGGCTGTAGTAACTTATAAGTGTTAATTGTTGGAATAGTATGCATGTTTGGTTGATTAGTATGATTTACTTGAGTTTGCATTAACCCCAAAAAGGGGTTAGATAACATGTTTTTATAAAAGTCCCTTTCTATCATATTTTGCTTGTGTATGTGAATAAGATCTCATGATTAGTACATGTGTAGTACTAATCTCATTTTCTTCCCTTGTCCCAAATATTTTAGGCTCCGGTCTTTAAAGAATTTTGAAGGTGATATCTTTGAAGGCTTGGATTCTTCCTTTCATCCAAGTGGGGTAGGTCCTCAACTTTCAAGGGCAATGTCATCTTCTATCATTGGTCTTTGTTATGAGCTTATTTAATCTATCATTCCTTTCTTTGGTAATTGAATATTGTACTTTCATAAGACCTATACATGTTCTCATGGAATTGATGTAAGGGATATGCCCATACTATTACATATATTTAGATGGTATGAGACGAGACAATTATTGAAACTATTTCTATACTTTTATATATATATATATATGCAATAAAAGAGAAGGCTAGGTAACCTTATTATATCAAGAGTCTATCTATACTCGATATTAATACAGGAATTATGTGTATGTAGAGGTCTATGTAAATCTCCAAATATAGAAGGTAAAAGTTTTAAATTTTTTAAAATTTTTCAACAGATGAATGTAATGACATGAACTAAGAAGCTTGTCCTATTGCATAGAAAGGATGACGATGTTGTTTACATCTAAGGGGGTAAAACCGGATGTGACAAATTGTTTTATGACACCATATTCCAACTAGATCTTGTGGTCAATGTCGGTTATGGTAAGATGTTCCAAAAATGTAAAACGAATTAAATGACTTGAGCTCTAACTTGGATAACCAAAGGGTTCTAGCTTAGTTTAGGTAGGGGAATGGGACTCTACTTAGACATTGCACTAGTTAGTCTTATGGGGATTCATAAGAGAATGTTCTTATATGTGTATGTTATGATAATATATCATGTGTATATATGATGACCATGTCATATTGTTGATAATATATGTTGATTAGTTCCTTTGTGAATATGCTTTGGTTTATACGAAAATATAAGATTAAATTTAAGCCTAAATGCCATGATATGTAATGTTGGACATTAATCATGTTTGCTTGTTAAGGATACTCGATTGATTAAGGTTATGGGGCTTTTCTTGGTCATTGCACTTGTTGGATTCATAAGAACTTGTGAGTAGTTGTCTTGCTTATTATGATATGTTTAACTCTTATTTATTCTTGTGATATTATTCATTGATGTTAGGGTTGTAGTAAATCATGATTCTAAGTGTGTTGGGATAAGTATTACTTGTTGGGATAGTATGCATTTTCGGTTGATAAGTATGATTTACTTTACTGTACATTAGGCCCAAAAACGGGTAAAATAACATGTTTTGATAAAAGTCCCTTTTTAGCATATTTTTCTTGTGTATGTGCATAAGATCTCATAGTTAATACATGTGGAGTACTAACCCCATTTTCTTCCCTTGTCCTAAACATTTTAGTTTCCAATAGTTGAAGAGTTTCAAAGGCGATATCGTTAAAGGCTTGGATTCTTCCTTTCATCCAAGTAGGTTAGGTCCTCAATTTCATGGGCAATGCCATTTTGTAGATTTGGTATATGTTATGAGATTATATACCCTATCGTTCCTTTTCTTGTTAATTGAATATTGTACTTTTGTATAACCTACACATGGTCTCGTTGAATTGATGTAAGGGCTATGCCCATATGGTTACATTCATTTATATTATGTGCTATAAAAGTAGACGGCTGTGTAACCTTCCTACATGAAGGGTCTATGTATACTCGAGATGAATATATATATTATGTGTATGTAGAGGTATATGTAAACCTCCAAATATAGAACGTAAAAGTTTTGAATTTTTCTGCATTAAACCGATTAATGTAATGACATTTAAGAAGATGCTAGTTCTAGTCCTTAAAAAGGATGACGATGGCGGTTACATCTAAGGGGGTAAACTTGGATTTGACAAATTGTTTTATGACATCGAATTCCCACTAGCTCATTTTGTCTATGTCGGTTATGGTAAGATGTTCCCAAAAGGTAAAACGAATTAAAGGACTTGAGTTCTAACTTGGATAACCTAAGGGGTTTATTTTGGTTTAGGTAGAGGAATGGGACTCTACACAGAGATTGCACTAGTTACTCTGTAGGGGAGTCATACGAGGATGTGCTTATATGTTTATGTTATGATAATATATGATGTGTATATCTGATGACCATGTCATATTGTTCATAAAATATGTTGATTAGTTTTTTTTTTTTAATATTCCTTGATTCATAGTGATAATATAAGATTAAATGTAAGCCTAAATGCCATGATGTGTAATGTTGGATATTAGTCATGCTTCTTTTAGAGGATACTTGATTGAGTAAGGTTATGGGGCTTTTCTTGGTCATTGCACTTGTTGACTTAAGTAGAACTTGTGAGTAGTTGTCATGCTAAATATGATATGTTTAAATCTTATTCATTCTTGTGATATTATTCCTTGACGTTAAAGTTGTAGTAACTCAGGATTCTAAGTGTGTTGGGATAAGTGTTACTTGCTGGGATAATATGCATATTTGGTTGATTAGTATGATTTACTTGACTTTGCATTAAGCCCAAAAAGGGGTAAAATATCATGTTTTGATAAAAGTCCCTTTTTTAGAATATTTTTCTTGTGTATTTGCATAAGATCTCATACTTAGTATATGTGGAGTACTAACCACTCTTTCTTCCCTTGTCCCAAACATTTTAGGTTCCAGTTGTTGAAGAGTTCTGAAGGAATTATCGTTGAAGGGTTGGGTTTTTCCTTTCATCTAAGTAGGTAGGTGCTCAACTTCTAAGGGTGATGCCATCTTCGATCTTTGATCTTTATTATGAGCTTAATGACTGTCTGATTCCTTTCCTTGTTAATTGAATAATATACTTTCGTATGACCTAGACATGGTCTCATTGAATGGATGTAAGGGCTATGCCCATATGGTGACATCATTTAGATGGTATGAGACTAGACAATTGTTGAGACTATTTCTATATTAATATATACATATGTGCAATAAAAGTAGAAGGCTATGTAACCTTCCTATATGAAAGGTCTATGTAAAGTCGATATGAATATATATATTATGTGTATGTAGAGGTCTATGTAAACCTCCAAATAGAGAAAGTAAAAGTTTTATAGTTTTACGCATTTTTCAAACTATGAATGTAATGACTTGAACGAAGAGGCTATTCCTAGTCCTTAAAAAGGATGACGACGCCGGTTACGTCTAAGTTGGTAAACTTGGATGTGAGATCGCTGGATTGAACATATTGTTGTGTGAGTGGAAGAAACCATCACTTGAATATCTCACATACCTTTAAGGGATCACCCCTGATTAAACTCACTCAACGATCTTAACGAAATCATGGTCTTTTCTCCTTTTTCTCCTTTCTTCTATTTTCTTCCAAGCCCAAAGCGTATCAATCTTCCAAAAACTGACTTAAGGCTTCATTGTACCCCTAATAAATCCTTAAAATATATTAGTATATAGTATGGTGAAAAGACCACCTTACCGTTACAAAAATCCAAATTGGATTTTCCTCAATCCAACATTGCAATTTCCGATAGGCATATCTCCCTCATACGATATCAAAATTACATAAATTCAGCTGCTTTAGAAAAATGTATTGAAGATATTTCTAACCATGTAAAGAATTGGCCCAAACTCATCCTGAGCTACATGTTATAGACATTTGAAAAAGACCAAAAACTTACTTTACAGTTAGGAAATTTTATGAATATTTTGTATTTTTCCAAAAATAACTATTCTTAGTTCTTTGTTTTCCTAGACATTTAGGTTTACGAGATGTCACAACTATCACTCAATGAAAGTCCTTGTTGATCACCCTTTTTGTGCCCCAACTCCTAAAATACACTATAAATTTTGGTGGGCTAGTCCTCGCTCGCCAAATGCTGTGAGCGATTTGCCGAAAGGCCATACCTATCGCCAACATGCCAATTGTTTTGAAAACATTTTAGCCAATCCTTACAGAATGCCTAATTTATTTTGCCAAGAAAATTCGTAGAGTCACCGATCGGATCAACGAGTGTTTGTGTATTTTTTTTCAATTTTGCGTGCTTTATGTAACTCTTTTTGACACTTTTTAAGATATGTGTAGAATCAATCTTTACTTGCCAGCCCATAAGATATCATGAGTTATTGCGATAAATAAAGGGGGAGTCGATGATGCCCTCAACGGGATAACAAATCCTCCAAAGGGAGGCTAAGGAACAGGAAAAATGCCATCACATGAGGTTTTCAAACCTAACATTGGTAAAGAGGGGTCCCAGAAGATGTATTGCCTAAGCCGGAAGCTAATCAACCATTACAGGCTGAGATATTTGCTAGGTCTTGTCCTCACTCACCTAGAGTCTTGCTTTCTCCTCCACAGAAGATATAGTGTAATCTCTTGCACCTCTTATAGCCCTAGTGCCACGTGTGGTTGGTTTCTTCTCCCGAATCCTTAATAGTTTGAAAGCAGATGGGTTGCAGATGTTTTTTGATGAGAAGATACTTTATTAAAGGTTCTTGAGGGCAGATACTCCATGGTGAGTGACATTCTTTATTTTTTTACTAGTGCCCGAGGCATCCACATTCCCACATGGGTCCTCGAATTCTATACAACATACAGTAAGTTGGTGCCTATGGGGAAGAACAAGGCTAGTGCCTTAAAATCAATGAAGTCGTCCATGGTCCGGGGAAAGACATTCATGTCTAGTGGCAACAACATTGATATTGTATTGGCATAGCTTTAGGTGATCCATAGGCATATAAATGTTTCCTACTAATATGTCCTGAATGACTTGATGAGGTGTCTTGTACGACTAATTTCCAATATGACCAAGAGGTTGATCAAAGCATGGGCCCCCATTGAGAAGAGTGACATGAGTATTTCTTCTCATTTCTTGTTCGGCTGCATTGACAATACAATTACGTTGTCCAATATTGACTCCATCCTATGCCACTCTAAGGAGGCATGACTTTGAAATATAATGTTCAGGAATTTTACTTGCATGGGGTCGTTATTGAGAATGAGATTACCATGAGGGACAAGAAGCACTAGACATCCCTGGCATTCCCAGTTCTAATCACTGAGTCGTGCTGAAGTTCCCTGAGATTATATTAGAGACTGAGTGGTTATCATTTCATTCTCAAGTTACATATTGTTTATTTATTCTTAGTACACTCAAGAGGAGTCCAACAAGATGAGGGAAGCTTAGGTGGATACATTTTCAGAGGTTGACATTGATTTCATAGTTGTAGCTTCATACATGCCTACATCGGCCTGCGGACCTTCAGGTACATCTTCTTATACTTCCTCTTAAAAATATTCTAGTGCATTTTCCTATTCCCATCTCAAAAAGATTACTCAGGCTATGATCATAAAGACGGGTAACATAGTCTATTCTGCAAATATGAGGGCAACCCGTCTAGAGGCATCGATTTCATGGGTGATTGAGATTTTCATCCTTGTTGTATTGACCGATCTTCGGAATTCTATTGATGAATTGATGGCGAGAGTTACTATTTGTGAGGGTAGACAAGGGTAGTCTTCTGAGGTTACGACTACGAGAGCTAAAGTGGAAAATTTTATAAAGGATGTAAAGTATCTAAAATCAACAAACTTAACTTCACTATTTAAGGCATCATATGATGTGGATGACCCCAACAATTTCTGAGATTACATTAACCAAAAAGAGAGAGGTAAATCGTGATGATGAGGTGGCTGATGAGTAAAATAGAGAGACTCATGGGGAGAAAATAGATGTGTCAGAGTCTAAGGTTTATGATGATCTCGCTGACCTTGATAATGCATTCCAGACCTCTTTGAGAGACACCACTATCGGCTGGTATAGTAGAGTCGGTCCTTATGAGGTGACTCGAGGACCTAATTCCCAGGTTTAGAGTGTGACTGCAGGTACTGATGCCCCGACATATGGAATATCTACATAGATAGGATTTCCTTTTACCTCCCTCTTTTTCTTATTGTTTATTCTTCACTTTTTAATATTTTTTTGCATTTGATAACAAATTTCTTATGTTTTGTGGCTAGGTGAGGATCACCTTTGTGATTATGGTTTCATTTTTGTATATTATGTTTTGTGCTACAAAATTGCATTTTGGCACTATATTCTGAGGATTTTTAAGCTTGTGGATCCTTATTTCAATTGTAACTGATATTTGACCCTTTTGAAAAAATTAATTTGCAACCTCTTAATTATATTTTAATATGGTTGGTCTTTTGTAAATTTTAGTATTGGTATTGATTAATATTGATGACTTGAATAGTGCACATAATCAAACTAACATGACTATGCGGCTATGATGAGGCCAAATGTACTTTCATACGCAATATGTGAACTCTTTGAATCTTTTTGCGACTAGTTGAATTGTCGAATTTAGTATTTCATGATCAATATTGTGCACTAGCGAATGTGTGGAGTCTTCTTCGAAATTGGTTTCAATTCCTTGTGTGATGAGTTTATCGTGAACCATACATGATGAAACCTACAATATGCCCAATCGGTCTTTTTGTCTAAGCTATGCAAGCTCTTGAAATGATCTGAGGTAAAAATCTTAAAGAATGAAATCATTTGACATTATACCTATTTTGTGGCCTACCTTGTGAATGTGTGATCTTTGCTTGAACACCCTTTGAGATTTAACCCGTTGTTAGAAGAAACTTAATGAAATTGTTACATTTTTTACCCCTTCACAATAATCCTCATAAAGTGTGGTTTGTTTGAATAGCCAACTAGGAGAAAAGCCTGACTTTGAGTGTGGTAAAAAGAGGGTAAATCATGAGAAGTAAAGGAATTCCCCTATACCCATGGTTTTGACGAATATGGAACCCTCCACACAAAAACAATAGAAGAAGAAAAGAAGTAGTAAAAAAAAGAATGCAAAATATTTTGAAATAAAGTTGCCAAAAGAAATGGGGTATCGAATGCTTTATGGAAAATAATAATGAGGTGAATTTTGAGAATGAGGAACAAATTGAAATGAAGTGTGCATTCATGATTGAGTCTTGTGAAGAATTATTTGATGCATCCTCTTTGAATTGCTAAACGTTAGTTTTACTTGTGGACAAAAAAAAGTATAATTTGAGGTTGTTGATGAGTCCTAGCATAGATTTTTGTGTCCTCAAATGCTTGTTGTGTGCCAATATCTAATGTAAAACCATTGATTTTCAAGTATTTGCATTCAGAAACAAATCATGGACCCTAATTTGCAAAAAGGAACGAAGCGAGTTAAAAAGTCAAGAGAGGAAGGTCTGGTGATGGCCAAGTACATTGGATGAGTTGCCTAATAGCCTCCTGAGTGCTTAAAGTTCCAGTGTGCCAAGCCCTGAAGGAGAAAATCAATTTGGCGAAAGAAAGTAGCATTTTCCATGTCGCAGATTGGTTCCGCAATGCAGTGTTGGACCGCCCAAAGTTACAGAACTTTAGGATACTGAAGGCCAAAAGAAAAAGGCGATGTAACTAACCAAAGGGCAATCACTGAGCTTATCGGCGAGACCAACTTACTATGTCAAATAGCCCTTTACATCATTTTTTTGGAAACTATAAATACAATTTAAAATATTATGTTTAGTATCAAATTTTATTTTGAACATTCATTCGATTAATTTTTAAGTTTGAACTCTAAGTATTGAGATTAAGGTTTCCGTATCTTTAAAGAATTAATGTTTTCCATTTTGGAGAAATTTGAAGTTGTTCTTTGTGATTTTTTCAATTTGAACTTTTGTAAATATGAAATTAATCTTACCTAGTTGATGTAAAAATGATTAAATAACAATTTCTATTTTTAATCATGTTTATTAAAAGCCCAATTCTTGTGGTGTGATTATGTGGTTATAGGCTCATTTATCTTGTGGGTATTTCTAATAGTTAGTTTAAATGTTGTTTAAAATTTATTTTAATCAATAATGGTGCATCAATGAAAAGAGTTGTATTTGAAAATAAAGTTGTACTTTCGTGTTTTTGGTTTGCTCGAGAGAGAGGTTTTAAAACCAAGATTACTGATTTGATGGTCTATGGGGACTGTGTTCTCGTGGGTTCAGCTCGAGAGAGTGATCCTAAATCCTTTTCCACACATTCAGCTTGCGTGAGTGAATGTACTAAAGCATAGGATGTTCTTATTTTCTTGTGTGTATGAGTTTGAGAGAAACCAACTTGGTTCGAGGTGAACTTTTGAAGACAAAGTTTATGCCCAGATAAGTCTAGGTTAGTCAATGATTTAAAAGATAATAACTAATAGTTGCAATTACACATTTGTCTATATTAGCCTATAATCAAATCAAATCCCAAGAACTCGTCTCAATATATTTAATTTTGTGTTAGATGTTGTTATAGCTGGTAGTTAAAACAAAAAACCCTTGTTATTTTACACTTCCTGTAATTGAATTGAACATATTCATACTTTATTATTAATTTTTAACACATACCACTAACTGTGAGATTCTACCCCATCTCATTTAGTTGGGTTATTAGAATGATCAGTGACCGCTGACACATAGAGTTTGAAGAAGTTTCCTAGAAACATTAATCACATACCCTCATAGTCCCATATTTATGTGTCCCTTTAGGTTTATAAATTTCACATCTAGGAATGCCCCCTAGACGTAACCAGTGTCGTCGTCCTCTTTGAGGAAAAAGATTAGCCTTTTAGCTAACATCATTACATTCATAGGTAAAATTTAGCGGAAAATTTAAAACTTTTCATTACTTATACTTGAAGGTTTACACAGACCTCTACATAAACATAGTGTATATATATATATATATATATATATATATATATATATATATATATATATATATATATAGTGTATGCATAGACCCTTCATATAGGAAGATTACTTAGTCTTCTACTTTTGTCGCACAAAAGTATATAAAATATAACATAGCCATAATAGTCGCCTCATCTCATAATAATCTAATAAGAGTGTAAGAACTTGAGTGTTGCCCATACATGAAAGTAAGAATGCCTCACATGGGCTACACAATGTTTCGTACTAAATGGAAAAGAAAGAAACGTAGAAGTCTTAAACTCAATACAACTCCAATATCTAGATAGTGGCATCACCCTCCCAAAGAGAGGATCTACCCAACTTAGATGATCAAGAGATCCAAGTCTTCTTCAAGTCGTCTTCAAAAGAACTTCAATGTTCAGAACCTAAAATTTTGAGTAAAAGGAAGAAATTGGTTGGTACACCATTTGTACTAAGTATGAGACCATTTGCGCACATTCTTTGAAAACATGCTAAGAAAAGGGACATTTCAATAAGCATACAGTTTTCATTAAAAACCTTTATGCACATTCAACACGACCATATAAACCAATAGGACATGTTCATTAAGTCATAGGCATGTATATCACAAGAACAACAACATCAAGTCATATACATGTATATCACACGAACAACAACATCAAGTCTAGTCAAGTCAACATGCATATCATATAGTTGAATACATAGAAAAATAAATCTATTCTCAAGTCATAATACTAACAAGCATGAACAAGAGTACATTATAACATAACCAACTCTAGAAAACTACCCATAACCCCTATAAAGTCAACAAGTGTAATGACCAATCAAATCCCCATAACCTTAGTCAATCAAGTAACCCAACAAGAATCATGACTTACTTCCTACTTCACATAACATTGAATGTAAGAGTACATATAATTATTCTTTAACAATGTAGACCAAGACATATTCATAAGTGATACCAATAAACCTATAGTATCAAAAATGTTAAAGTTCATCATATGCATATCATGTACCATTATAAGCATATCCATACATAGTAACAACCTCCTAAAGTTCGCTCCAAGGCAAACTAGTGCAAGGCATAGGTAGAGTCCCATACCCGTACCTAGGCTATGTTAACCTCTAAATTCACCTTAGTTAGTTTGTACTTCATTACTTCATTTTAGTTTAGGGAACATTTGTCTGAACATACAGACACCACAAGAGCTAAGTGTGAATCCAGTGTTGTAAAACCTTACACCCAAGGAAGGGGGTCTAGCGGCCAAAGTAAAACCAAACATTAACATATCTTTCTATGTGGATCCACTAGCTAGTATTACTATGGGGGCAACATAGGTCAAGAACTAAGAGATAGGTATAATCCCTCTGCATACCACTTGGAAATTGGGGCCTCCTCTCATGGGAACCCATTGGATGATTATTCCTAATTGGGGAGTCAACACCACATATGGAAATATAGGATGACTCTTTCTCTATGGAAAGCCATTACCTCCCAATGTACAGTTCACTCGGTTCTAAGCTAAGTCCCTTTTTGAAATATATTTAATATCTTTATTAATCATCATATATTATTGTAGTTCATCGGGTCTAACCCTTATATATTCATAATAATCATATCTCAATAAGAATTTAATGAGTATAATCCTTTCATTACAATTCATATAAGTGAGGTTAGCACATTTACATATCACTTCATGATAAGGCACATTGGTAAATCATTAAGCATCCTTGTAACATTTATATCTTAAGACAACACCTCACAAATAATAGTCAAGACATTTCAATTCTACATCATACCATCCTATCAGTCCTAATACAAGGCATACTCCAATACAACATCATGACTTAATCACAATTAACCCCAATTTGAAGTAAAGGATAGGGATCACAAGACTTACAAAGTCTCCTTCATAATCCATCATCTAGGTATTACCATCAACACGTACATAAATCAATTTTTGCATCATCATTATTAAATAACTAACATGATAATCAAGACTAAATGAATCGCTACATCACAATTCAATACTAGTTCATATCTTATGACAAGATATTTAGGTCAATTCATAACATACTTCTTAACGTACATGATTTCTCAATTACTAGTATGATAGGACTATAATTAATCCTAATTTAGTCATAATTTATACAAAAATCATGTAATAGTAATTCAACCTATAACCAATACAATACAATTCATATCAAGTTCACAACCTAGGGTTAAGGGGAATAGTTCATCTTCTACAAACTAGACCAAACCATCAAGAAATAAGATAATTGAGTTAGAATACATTTTAATCTATTCATAATATCCAAAAGAAATCATAAAAAATAAATTCGTAAAACCAATTTCAAAATTGGATAAAACCCAATTACAAATTCAATTTTGGAAATCAATTAGATAGAACCCTTTGAGGAAAGAGGTCTCAAAAGTGAATTCTATCCCATACATTGTAAATTCATGAAGATTGATGGTTAAACTTGACTCCTTGAATTCCTTAAATCCTTCCGTAGCTTGGTTTTTAATGGTGTTCTTCACTAGAGATAGAAAGAAGAGAGAATGAAGAGAGTTTGGGTTTGTGAGTTATGAGAGTTTAGATTAGTCTAGTGGGGTTGGGGTATTTATATGGGGTGTTAATTAACATAATTAAGCTTTCCTTAACCCTAAATAATGAACTAACCCCTTAATTAATTAATTGGAACTAAGTCAAAACGTGTAGAAAATTAGACCTTCATAGATGAAAGCACGATCGATGGATCGTGTGTCAATCGGCGACCAACCCCCAACCCCCCCTTCCGTGCTGCACCTCCGTTGGCAAGTTTAGAGACTTTGCAAAGAGTCCCTTCAATTTTTTGGCTAAGTTTTTGTATACGGATGGCATTGACGCCGCGTCTACCAACCTATGCCCCGACGATTCCCCTCGTGGGTGCACACTGTCGAGGCAGTCCTTGACCCCAAAATGCAAAGGTCCTCCTCAAGGGCTCTTGGTTGGTCGTTAGGTAGTCGTACACGAGCATTTTGACCGTGAATCAACTTAATCACATACTACACACCCTTCAACCAAAATTCATGAATTTCTGACTCCTAAAAGCTAGTCGTATAGGCTAAGGCACGCTAGTACCTCCTTGAACTAGTTTCCGGACGTCATGGATGTTCTTGGACGTTTTGGTTTCTAGACTTCCTAAATGACTTATAATCATCAAAATGGAAGTTAAAGCAGAGTATAAACATTATGAAACTTATGTTAGTCCCTAGAACACGTCTTGTATTTTCGATGTGTTACATTACCCCCCCCCCCTTAGGAACATTCGTCCCTTAATGATACTAGAACCTTTATAAGGAAGAAATAGACTCAAGACTAACGCCCCAACCAACAATAATACAGAACAACATGAGTTACAACATCAATCATATCACTTACACGAGGAAATTCAAAAGCATTAATTACCACACATAAGGCTCAATATTACTCTATGAGGAATATACTTCTAAGAATAACACGAGCTCAACAAAGCATTTATCAGTCAATTATGTCAAATTTCAACTTACCTACATGTTACATAACATTTCATGAAGACTTCCCATGTCAAAATGCACAACGTAACTCAAACAAGAAAAATTGCAAATTATTAGTATACTTCATTATAATAATATCCAAAAATGCTCATTTTTGCGAAACTTCACCAAAAATCAAGAAACTTCAATTTTTAGTAATTCATTTATTATTATTAGTAAGACAAACTAACCTTTGTTATCAAATAGATGATGGTAATGAGAATTCATGTCGGCCTCGGCCTCCCATGTTGCACCCTCAACTAGGTGACTCTTCCATAACACCTTTACGGAAACCACCTCTTTGCTCCTCAATTTCTTTACTTGCCTATCAACGATTTGAACCGGAAGTTCCTTGTAAGGGAGGTTATCCTTCACACCAATGCCCTCAATATGAATAATAGACTAAGGATCACCGTTACACTTCTTAAGCATAGAAACATCAAAAATCGGATGAACCGAAGCCAATTCACTAGGCAAACTTAACTCATAGGCAACCTTACCAACCCTTTGCAAAATTTTATAGGGACCCACGTAATGAGGACTCCACTTCCCTTTATTTTCAAATATAACCACCCCTCTCATAGGCAAAATTTTCAAATAAACCTTATCACCTTCTTCAAACTCTCAATCCCTTCTCCTATGATCAGAATAAGACTTTTGCTAACTATACGCCATTTGCAACCTATTCCTTATGATATGAAATTTCTCCAAAGTCTAAGTGAAGGCTCAACCACTTCAAACTATCCAATTGGAGACCTACACCTCCTACCATACAAGGCCTCATAAGGAGACATTGATATGGAGGAATGTAAACTATTATTGCAAGCAAACTCCACCAAAGACAAATATTTGTCCTAATTTCCCTTGAAATCAATAATACAACATCTAAGCATATCCTTAAGAGTTTGAATAGTACGCTCCACTTGGCCATCCATTTGGGAATGAAAAGTGGTACTTAACTTCACCTTAGTACCCATCCCTTCTTGGAATGACCTCCACAACCTAGATTTGAATTTAGAACCTCGATCGGATATGATGGCTAATGGAATACCACGATGACACACAATACCATTTATGAATATCCTTACATAATCTTCCACCAAACAAGTAGACTTGATGGGATTGAAATGAGAGGACTTGGTCAACCCATCCTCAATTACCCATATAGATTTGCATTCCTTTTGTGTTCGAGGCAAAACTACTACAAAATCCATATTGATGTCTCCCACTTCTA
>JAKWIY010001234.1:0-23278 GCA_027704805.1 Solanum corneliomulleri | reverse complement strand
GAAGCGAACGGAAGCTTGGAACTGAGTAATCGTGCTGTCGGCTCGGGAGAGGCTTGGTGAGAATATCAGCCGGTTGTTTCTTCAGTGGTACATACTGCACAGTCATGGTGCCGGCCTGACTTCATCGCGAACAAAGAGACAATCGATATAAACATGCTTCATTCTGGTGTGTAGGACGGAATTCTTGGCCACACAGATGGTGATTTGTTGTCACAATAGAGAGCAGAACAGTGTGAGTGGGCCGGAGTTCGCGAAGAATATATGTGACCCACATGGTCTCAGCAGCAAGAGAGCAAAGGGCGCGGTATTCGCTTCAGTCGAGGACCGAAGAGCCTTGGGTTGTTTTTTTGTACACCGGAGATCAGGTTCGGCCCCAAAAAAAATGAGAAACCCCGTGTAGATTTTCTGTCATTTTTTATCATCGCCAATCTGAATCTGAGAAACCCCAAAGCTCCAAGTCCCCGGGTCAAATGAGTAAACCACGACCAAGAGTCCAAAAATGTACCTGAGAATGCGTTTTAAGACAATGGTAATCATGTTCACTTGGTTGATGCATGCGCTGAGCAACTCGTTTGACAGCAAACTGGATTCAGGACGGGTAATGGCCAGATTCTGTAGAGCCCCAATGAGGCTGCGGAAGTGGTGATATCGGCCAAGGGGTGTCGGCTACATTCGTAGACGAAGAGACTGCCATCGGTGTTGGTTGACTGGTGCATTTTTCCAGTCCAGCTTTCTGCAACAGATCTCGAGCATATTTTGACTGATGAAGAAACAAGCCGCTGCCTGTTCGAGAAACCTCCATTCCCAGAAAAATAATGTAACGGGCCAAGGTCCTTCATTTTGAAGGTAGTATGCATAGCTCGAGTGACATCCTGAATGAGAGCTGCATTAGAGCCTGTAATAATGATATCATCTACATAGATAAGAAGAATGATTGTACCATGTGCTGAATGTCGAGTAAACAGACTCGTGTCGTGCACGCAACACGTGAAGCCGAGTCCCTGGAGGAATGTTTCCTGACGTGTGTACCAAGCACGAGGGGCTTGCTTGAGCCCATACAGAGACTTCTGGAGTTTACAAACATGTTGAGGGAAGCGGGGATCAACATAGCCCGGTGGTTGCGTCATGTAGATAGTTTCATCAAGCATGCCATGAAGAAAAGCATTGGAAACATCCAACTGATTGATGAGCCAATTGTTGCGCACAGCGAGTAACAGTACAAGGCGAATGGTTTCTCGCTGCCGAATAACAAGGACTGAATGTCTCGAGTAATCAAGCCCATACTCCTGATTGTAGCCTTTAGCAACCAAACGGCCTTGTACCTAGAAAATACTACTGCATCCTCTGCATTGTGTTTAATTTTGTACACCCATTTACAAGCCCACTGGGTGCCGCCCATGGGGCTTTAGGTACAAGAACCCAAGTTTTTCTGATCAGTCAAAGCCTTAAACTCGTCATCCATAGCATGACGCCAATAAGCATTTTTTTGAGGCAACAGAGTAGGTTGTTTGGTTCACTATCGGAAAGGGGTGTATTTGGTAGTATGGTAGCCTGAAAGGTTTTTGGGTTTAAAGATATCGGCTTTGCCACGGGTTAACATGGGATGAGTATTGGGGGGTGGCACGGGCGGTGGTGATTCGGGGGTGGCCGAGAAGGACCCAAAACGGATCGGGCTGGAGATATTGTGGGTATGGGGTGGTTCAGGTTGGTTGTTAGTGTGGGTAGTGGTTGCGGGTGTATTGTGGGTGACAGTCGAAGGGGTGATGAGGGGTGGTTGGGTAGTGGGTGGAGGTGTGGGGGAAGGTGGTGAGGGATCCTGTGAGTATGTTGGAAAAAGGGGAAGGACGCCAATGAATGACGTATTCGTGGAGGAGGAAATAGACTCGTAGGGAAACTCATTTTCGACAAATTTGACATGAAGAGATATGTAGACTTTATGAGTTTGTGGGTCAAAACAGCGATAACCCTTGAAGGTAGGATGATAGCCCCAAAAAATACAAGGACGGGATCGGGGTTGTAATTTGTGAGTAATATGAGGGCATAGCCAAGGGTAGGCAAGACACCCAAAGACGCGGAGGTTGGTATAATTGGGAAGTTCTTGGTAAAGGAGTTGATAGGGTGATTTGTTGGAGAGGGTGTGACTGGGCATTCTGTTAATGAGGTAGTTTGCGGTTGCTAGAGCTTCTACCCAGAAGGAGACAGGAGATGAGATTGATGTAGAAGAGTAACCACCGTTTCAATGAGATGGCGATGCTTACACTCAGCCACCCCATTCTGTTCGGGAGTGTATGGACAGGAGGTTTGATGTATAATTCCCAGGGATTGCAGAAACTGGCCAAGATGTTATTCATATTCTTTTCCATTGTCACTTCGAAAAAGTTTAACATGAAATTAATTGTGTTTTGACCATTTTTTCAAAAGTGACAAAGGTGGTGTATGCCTGTGATTTGTGTGTTTTTTAGGTGGGTACACCAAGTGTATTTTGTAAAATCATCCACAAAAGAAATATAATAGAGAAAACCAATAAATGAAGGAACAGCAGTAGGACCCCATAGTCTGCGAATGAATAAGTTGAAAATGTGCATTTGTACGCTTCTCAGATAAAGTAAAAAGGTAATTTATGAGATTTAACAATTGAACAGGAATCACAATTGTTTGCATGAAAGGAAGAAAAACCTAATTGAGACATTAAAGAATTTATTATTTGAGTAGACGGGTGACCCAGACGACTGTGCCACAACAGACTGTGGCCATCAGCCGAAAGAGCCACCGGAGCCACATGAACGCTTTCTGAAACTGGGTGGGCAGACGAACTTGTGCCAGGAAGAACGTACAGACCATGATCACAGGGCCCTGAAAAATCACCCTCTTGGTAGTATTGTCTAGGATCTTAAAATCATTAGAGGTGAACAAGAGTGAGCAATTATTGTCTTTTGTGAATTGATGAACTGAAAGGAGATTGGTTTTTAATAGAAGGGACGTGGGTAAGGTTACCTAGGTGAAAGATAGCGGTGGGGGTTTTTAATGGTACCCGTGCCAGTGTGAGAAAATATTAAGGGACTCACCGTTGCCAACAGTAATACTATTGGAGCCATGATATGGATTTGGAGCGTTAAGCTTGGATAGATCAGAAGTAACGTGCATGTTGGCCCCAGTATCCAACAGCCATTCAGAGGAAGGGTCGGATTGGTTTTTTCTGATTTGTCCGTGACGGTGATGACTGCCGGCGGCGGTTCCTGTGCTTCCATCGACGTATTTGAGAAGGTAATTGGCCTCAAGGGCTATAAGAACGGTGATTTTCCATGTAGGGTAATTTATGTCTGATAATTTTTCGGGAATCAGGGCATGAAGATGCCTGAGAAGGAGTTTAACGCCAGAAGGAAGTGAATCGAGAGGATCCATGTCACGCCCAAAAACGATCCGCGACTGGCACCCACATTACCCTCCTATATGAGCAACCAACCAATCTAAACCTTAACATTTCAACGTATATCGACAGAAAATAATGCGGAAGACTTAAAACAATTCAAAACTATTATTAATATCCCCAAAATCTGGAAGTCATCATCACAAAACATCTATCCTCATTACTAAACTAGAATATCTAAGAAACAAAATAAATTGAAAGCTATAGTCCATGCCGGAAGTTCAAGGCATCAAGACTTGAAGAAGAGACCCAGTCCAAGCTCGACGCATTAGCTCACCCTGAATTTCCGATGTAGTGAAGACTGGCTAGAATTACTGCTGAGTTGAAGTTGACGGAACGTTTACTACTGCATTCCACAAATAACAAAGAAGAAAATAAAAGTATGGGGGGTCAGTACAACCACAAGTACTGAGTAGATATCATCGGCCAACTCAAAATAGAAGATAATATATATCAAGTAATATTATAAATCAACTATAAACTCAACATGTAGAAACAACAAGTACTATAATCATCAACAAGTACCATCAAGTTCATCCATGGGGCTCAAGCCTCAATACCATACTCATTTGGGAATTAATTTATTAGATTGAGTATATTTATCATCTTTCAAGATTGATTATCTTTCTTCCTCTTGTGTCGGTACGTGACACTCCGATCCCCTACCACTATGTGTCGGTACGTGACACTCCGATCCCCTAATTCTACTTGTCGGTTCGTGACACCCGATCCCCTATATGTGTCGGTACGTGACACTCCGATCCCCTATATGTGTCGGAACGTGACACTCCGATCCCCTATATGTGTCGGTACGTGACACTCCGATCCCCTAATTCTACGTGTCGGTTCGTGACACCCGTCCCACTAATACTATGTGTCGGAACGTGACACTCCGATCCACTAATACTATGTGTCGGAACGTGACACTCCGATCCACTATACTATTGTCTGAACGTGACACTCCGATCCACTAATACTATGTGTCGGAACATGACACCCCGATCCACTAACCTCATTCTATCCGTTCATCAAGCCTTCTCTATACCAAGACATCACCAATCCCATTACTTTCATTCATCAAGCCTTCTTTTATACTAAGGCATCATCATTAATAGCATAGATTAAAGTTTCTTTCAAGATTTGGGATTCAATGGTTTTCATCATGATTGTTTTATCAAAATCATATAATCATATTCATGCAAGCATACAATTAAGCATATAGACAGGTTTACAATACCACCAATACATATCATTCACTATTAAGAGTTCACTACGAATATCGTAAAAGCATAACCTACCTCCACCGAAGACTAGTGATCAACAAGCAAATTCGCAAGCTTCTGTTTTCTCCTCCCTCTCGATCGATTCCTCTCTTTCTCTTTGTTCTTTCTGTTTTGTTTTATTCAAACCCTCTTTCTTTTACCCTAATTAACATATAATTAAGTGTAAAAGAGGATAATATAACCCACAAATTAACTTAAGGTTACCTCTTTTAACCCCCAAGTAATTAGACTTATTAATATTAACCCTCTGACTTTATAATTAAGGAAAGAATAGTTCAAAACGTCCCTTAAAACGTGTAAAGAATCCGATTCTGCCTGGGATTTGCGCAACCTGTGACGGCCCGTCATGCCTGCGATGGTCCGTCACGCAGGTCGTCGTAAAGACCAAAAACTTCATTTTCCACTAAGGAGTCTGTGACGGTCCGTCCTGCACTTCCGTCATGACGGTCAAGACCTCGTTTCCCGTACCAAATTCTCAAGAGTTGAAGTGTTTTGCAACGGAGCTCATGACGGCTCGTCGTAGCTGTGACGGCACGTCCTGCAGGTCCGTCACTGATTACAGAGAGTCGATTTTAATACCCAAATTTCAGAATTCTAAGTGTTCTGGGACGAGACACCCTCGACGGTCCGTCGTGACCATGACGGTCCGTCGTGGTGACCGTCGTCTCAGCCAGTTTTTCCAGAAATAAAATCTGCTGCTCAGAACGACTAAACAGGTCGTTACAATAGATACCAATTTACCCATCGTTCGTCCCCGAACGATCAAAAGAAGAAAACCAATGGCGAAAAGGAGTACCTGAATCTGTAAACAGATGTGGTATTTTTCTTGCATATCTGCCTCTGCTCCTTCTCCCAAGTAGCTTCTTCAACCGATCGATTCTTCCATTGAACCTTGATCGATGCAATTTCTCTCGACCTCAACTTGCGAACCTCTCTATCTAAATAGCAACTGGTTCCTCCTCATATAAGTCAAATTCTCATCAAGCAAAACTGAATCCCAACGGATATGTAGTATTTTCCATCTCCGTGGTATCTTTTCAACATGGACACATGAAATACCGGATGCACTCCGACAGCCCTGGGGGCAAGGCTAATTCATAAGCCACCTCCCCTATTCGCTTAAGCACTTCAAATGGTCCATATACCTTGGACTTAGCTTACCTCTTTTGCCAAATCGCATCACCCCTTTCATGGGTGAAACCTTCAACAAGACTTGTTCACCCTCCATGAACTCCAAGTCTCTAACCTTTCGGTCTGCATACTCCTTTTGCCTACTTTGCGCCGCTAGAAGCTTTCCTTGAATGCACTTCACCTTATCTAACGAATCCCTCAGAGGTCAGTACCCCAAGGTCTAACCTCAAATGCATCGAACCACCAATGGGAGATCTACACCTCCTCCCATACAATGCTTCAAATGGAGCCATATCGATACTGGAGTGATAGCTACTATTGTATGAAAACTCTGCCAAAGGTAAGAAGCTATCCCAATGGCCACCAACTCTATCACACATGCACGAAGCATATCCTCCAACACTTGAATCGTTCGCTCAGACTGACCATCAGTCTGAGGGTGAAACGCAGTACTAAGGTCTAACCTAGTACCTAATTCAGCATGCAATGTTCTCCAAAACTTAGTAGTAAATTGCGTACCTCTATCTGATATAATGGAGAGTGGAACCCCATGTAACCGAACGATTTCTGAGATGTAGATTTTGGCTAACTTCTCTGCATTGTAGGTCACCTTGACCGGAATGAAGTGAGCGGACTTAGTTAATCTATCCACAATTACCCAAATGGAATCAAATTTACCCATGTCTTTGGAAGACCAACCACAAAGTCCATTGCGATCTCTCCCACTTCCATTCAGGAATGGGCATTCTCTAAAGGGTTCCTCCGGCCTCTGGTGTTCATACTTTACTTGTTGATAATTTGGACATTTGGCAACAAAATCAACAATGTCGCGCTTCATTCTACTCCACCAAAAGTGTTGTTTTTAGGTCACGGTACATCTTGGTTGCACCAGTATGTATAGAATATCCGGAACTATGAGCCTCTGTCAGAATAGTGGTGATCAATCATCGATGCGGGGTACACATCCCTTCCCTTAATCCTCAAAACCCTTCCTCATCGATTTTTGCTTCTTTGCCTCTCTTGCAACACTTTATCTCGAATTCGACTAGTTTCTCATCATCAAACTGTCTTCCCTTGATCTGTCAAGAAAAGAAGATCTTGCCTCTACACAAGCTAACAATCCTCCCTTCTCATTTATTTCTAACCTCATAAGGTCATTAGCCAGAATCTGCACCTCTCTAGCCAATGGGCGTCTAGAAACTTGAAATGAGCTAGACTTCCCATGCTTCCGCGCCTTTCTACTTAGAGCATCCGCCACAACATTCGTTTTTCCCGGATGGTATAAGATAGTGATGTCGTAGTCCTTCAGTAGTTCCATCCATCTCCTCTGTCTCAAGTTCAAGTCTTTCTGAGTGAAGACATACTGTAGGCTACGATGGTCCGTGTAGACCTCACACTTAACCCCATACAAGTATTGTCTCCATTGTTTTAGTGCAAATACTACTACCGCGGCCAATTCCAAATCATAAGTTGGATAGTTATGTTCATGCACCTTTAATTGCCTCGACGCATAAGCAATCACATTCTTCTCTTGCATTAGCACTGCACCCAAACCCGAATAGGATGCATCACAATAAACAATGAAGTTCTTACCCTCTACTACAAGGCAAGAGATTGGTGCAGTAGTCAACAAGGTCTTAAGCTTCTGAAAGCTTTCCTCACATTCATCCGACCATACAAATGGAACATTCTGCTTAGTCAAATTCGTCAATTGGGAAGCAATAGAAGAGAATCCCTTGACAAATCGGCGGTAGTAGCTAGCTAACCCCACAAAGCTCCTTATCTCTGACACATTAGTAGGTCTTACCCAATTCTTCACTGTCTCAATCTTAGATGGATCCACCATCACTCCATCCTTAGAAACCACGTGCCCCAAGAAGGACACTGAATCTAGCCAGAACTCACACTTGGAGAATTTCGCATAAAGCTTTTTCTTCCTCAACAACTCTAACACCATTTTCAAATGCTCCTCATGTTCCTTCTTACTCTTGGAGTATATCAGTATATCATCAATAAACACGATCACAAAGAGGTCTAAGTATGGCTTGAAAATCCCGTTCAGCAAGCTCATGAAGGCAGCAGGGGCATTCGTAAGACCAAAAGACATTACCACAAATTCATAATGCCCATACCTAGTTCGAAAAGTAGTCTTTGGCACGTCCGTTGCTCGAATTTTCAATTGATGATAACCGGATCTCAAGTCAATTTTAGAGAAGACACAAGCACCTTGTAACTGATCGAACAAGTCATCAATGCGAGGAATGGGGTACTTGTTCTTAATAGTTACCTTGTTCAGTTGTCTGTAGTCTATGCACATCCGAAAACTCCCATCCTTCTTCTTCACGAAAAAAACCGGAGCACCCCAAGGAGATGCACTTGGTCTAATGAAGCCTTTACTCAACAACTCTTGAAGTTGTGCCTTTAACTCTCTTAACTCCGCGGGAGCCATTCTATAAGGGGGTATAGAAATGGGGCGAGTACCCGGTTCCAAATCAATGCAGAAGTCAATATCTCTATCCGGTGGCATGCCAGGAAGATCTGCAGGGAACACATCCAGAAACTCACGGACTACCGAAACTGACTCAATCGAAGGTACTTGAGTAGTGTCATCCTTGAGATGTGCCAAGAAAGCTAAACACCCTTTACTAACCATTTTCTTAGCACGAAGAAAGGAGATGATACGCACCGGATTGGAAGTGTAGTCACCCTCCCACACTAACGAATCTGTCCCGGGCTTGGCTAACGTCACAGTTTTAGCATTACAATCCAGAATCGCAAAATTCGGAGAAAGCCAAGTCATACCCAGAATTACATCAAAGTCGACCATTTCTAAGATAACCAAATTTACATAAGTGTTGCTCCCCACGAAATTACCAAACAAGACCTATATACTTTTCAACTATCACAGACTCACCCACCGGAGTAGAAAAACACGAATAGGCATGTCAAGTAATTCACAATGTAATTTTAGACCATTAGCAAATGAGGAAGATACATATGAAAACGTGGAGCGGGGTCAAATAATACAGATGCCATGCAATCACAAACCAAAAGATTACCTGTGATAACAGCATCAGACGCCTCCGCTTCAGATCTCCCAGGGAAAGCGTAACAATGGGCCCTATCACCAGTCTGTCCGTTGCCCCTACCATGTTTTGTTGTAGTGGCTCCAGTTTGCCCATCACCTCTGCCGTTGTGGTGACCACCATTACCTCGACCACCACGTCCTCCAGAAAAGCGGCCTCTACCATGACCACCTCTACCTCTAGCTATGGGGGTCTATAACTCTGTTTTGGACATTTCTCCTAATATGTCCAATCTCCCACATCCATAACACTCTCTGGAGTCAGGCATAGGTCTCTCGGAGAAGTGTTGACCGTTCTGAGGTGGACCCCCAACTACAGTCTGTAGTGAAGACTGAATTGGTCGAACTGAGTAACCTCCGAAACCCTGTCCTCTAGTATACGAACCGTTGAATTCACCTCCCTTTCGAAACCTCTTTGATGTCGATGTCGTGGTGAAGTCATCTGGCTTTACTCCTTCTACCTCTATCACAAAGTCTACCACCTCTTTGAAGGATTTTGCCGTAGCCGCTACCTGTAAGGCTGAAATCCGCAATTCTGACCTCAACCCCTTCACAAAACGGCGAATCCGTTCTTGTGGACAGAAACAAAGTTGGGTGGCATACCTGGATAATGCACGAAATTTGGCCTCATATGCGTTAACCGTCATCCTTCTTTGCTCTAGACTCAAGAATTCATCCATTTTTCTATCTCTCAAAGTCCTTGGGATACTTCTCCATAAACAAGCTAGAGAATGATTCCCAAGTCATAGGTGGTGCCTCTATTGGTTGACACTCACATGTGACCGCCACCACATTTTGGCGTTCCCTTGAAACTGATAGCTCACGAACTCGACACCAAAACCGCTCTACTATACCCATCTTGTGTAGGAGCTCATGACAATCAACCAGAAAATCGTAGGCATCCTCTGATTCTGCACCCTTAAAGACTGGAGGTTTCAATTTCAAGAACTTACTGAAAAGTTCATGTTGATCATTTGTCATTATAGGCCCAGTAGTCAGACGTGGAATGTGCCTATCTCCAATGAGGCATCCATGCGGGGAGCCATAGTAGCCGCATGTCGTATCTCTGAAACCGGAGGTGTTGGTGCAGAAACCACTGGAGGTGCCTGACCCTGATCAGATAACCCGCTAAGATAAGCAAGAACCTGATTGATCATCTCTGGGGTAGGTTGGGGTGGCAATTCCTCATTTTGCACTTGTTCATTCTCCCCTTCCTCACCCTCTCTTACACCTCCGCAGTCGGTGGAGGAGTCACCGCCCTAGTATCAGATGGGCTAGGTGCTCTCCTCTTCCTCTAGAGGACATCCTCCCCGACCTCTTCCACGGCCTCTTACCACTGATCCTCCTCGAGCTACAGCCCCAGTGGCTGGCTCAGTCATTTCTTGTCATGCCGTTGTTGCTTGCTGCTGGTGCGGTCGTTGCTCTAGTTCTAACCATCTGCGAAATAGAGTGAAGATGGTCAGATACCAATTTGTATCACCTAGATACCAATTGGACTCAAGTAGTAGCACGAAAGAAAGAATGAAAGAATGGAATTTTCCTAAAGTCTTATAGCCTCTCAAAGAAAAGTAAAGGCGTCCCCCTACCGTTCCTTAAGACTCTACTAGACTCGTTCTTGTGTGATGAGACCAACGAACCTAATGCTCTGATACCAAGTTTGTCACGACCCAAAACCGAGCCGCGACTGGCACCCACATTACCCTCCTATGTGAGCGAACCAACCAATCTAAACCTTAACATTTCAACGTATATCGACAGAAAATAATGCGGAAGACTTAAAACAATTCAAAACTATTATTAATATCCCCAAAATCTGGAAGTCATCATCACAAGAACATCTATCCTCAAATACTAAACTAAGAATATCTAAGAAAACAAAATAAATTGAAAGCTAGTCCATGCCGGAAGTTCAAAGCATCAAGACTTGAAGAAGAAGACCCAGTCCAAGCTCGACGCATTAGCTCACCCTGAATTTCCGATGTAGTGAAGACTGGCTAGAATTACTGCTGAGTTGAAGTTGACGGAACGTTTGCTGCATTCCACAAATAACAAAAAGAAAACATAAAAGTAGGGGGGCAGTACAACCACAAGTACTGAGTAGATATCATCGGCCAACTCAAAATAGAATAATATATATCAAGTAATATTATAAATCAACTATAAACTCAACATGTAGAAACAACAAGTACTATAATCATCAACAAGTACCATCAAGTTCATCCATGGGGGCTCAAGCCTCAATACCATACTCATTTGGGAATTAAGTTTATTAGATTGAGTATATTTATCATCTTTCAAGATTGATTATCTTTCTTCCTCTTGTGTCGGTACGTGACACTCCGATCCCCTACCACTATGTGTCGGTACGTGACACTCCGATCCCCTAATTCTACGTGTCGGTTCGTGACACCCGATCCCCTATATGTGTCGGTACGTGACACTCCGATCCCCTATATGTGTCGGAACGTGACACTCCGATCCCCTATATGTGACGGTACGTGACACTCCGATCCCCTAATTCTACGTGTCGGTTCGTGACACCCGTCCCACTAATACTATGTGTCGGAACGTGACACTCCGATCCACTAATACTATGTGTCGGAACGTGACACTCCGATCCACTAATACTATGTGTCTGAACGTGATACTCCGATCCACTAATACTATGTGTCGGAACATGACACTCCGATCCACTAACCTCATTCTATCCGTTCATCAAGCCTTCTCTATACCAAGACATCACCAATCCCATTACTTTCATTCATCAAGCCTTCTTTTATACTAAGGCATCATCATTAATAGCATAGATTAAAGTTTCTTTCAAAATTTGGGATTCAATGGTTTTCATCATGATTGTTTTATCAAAATCATATAATCATATTCATGCAAGCATACAATTAAGCATATAGACAGGTTTACAATACCACCAATACATATCATTCACTATTAAGAGTTCACTACGAATATCGTAAAAGCATAACCTACCTCCACCGAAGACTAGTGATCAACAAGCAAATTCGCAAGCTTCTGTTTTCTCCTCCTCTCGATCGATTCCTCTCTTTCTCTTTGTTCTTTCTGTTTTGTTTTATTCAACCCTCTTCTTTTTTTACCCTAATAACATATAATTAAGTGTAAAAGAGGATAATTAACCCACAAATTAACTTAAGGTTACCTCTTTTAACCCCCAAGTAATTAGACTTATTAATATTAACCCTCTGACTTTATAATTAAGGAAAGAATAGTTCAAAACGTCCCTTAAAACGTGTAAAGAAATCCGATTCTGCCTGGGATTTGCGCAACCTGTGACGGCCCGTCATGCCTGCGATGGTCCGTCACGCAGGTCGTCGTAAAGACCAAAAACTCCATTTTCCACTAAGGAGTCTGTGACGGTCCGTCCTGCACTTCTGTCATGACGGTCAGAGACTCGTTTCCCCGTACCAAATTCTCAAGAGTTGAAGTGTTTTGCAACGGGAGCTCAACGGCTCGTCGTAGCTGTGACGGCACGTCCTGCAGGTCCGACTGATTACAGAGAGTCGATTTTAATACCCAAATTTCAGAATTCTAAGTGTTCGGGACGACAACACCCTCGACGGTCCGTCGTGACCATGACGGTCCGTCGTGGTGACCGTCGTCTCAGCCAGTTTTTCCAGAAATAAAATCTGCTGCTCAGAACGACTAAACAGGTCGTTACAATAGATACCAATTTACCCATCGTTCGTCCCCGAACGATCAAAAGAAGAAAACCAATGGCGAAAAGGAGTACCTGAATCTGTAAACAGATGTGGGTATTTTTCTTGCATATCTGCCTCCTTCTCCCAAGTAGCTTCTTCAACCGATCGATTCTTCCATTGAACCTTGATCGATGCAATTTCTCTCGACCTCAACTTGCGAACCTCTCTATCTAAAATAGCAACTGGTTCCTCCTCATAAGTCAAATTCTCATCAAGCAAAACTGAATCCCAACGGATAATGTAGTTTCCATCTCCGTGGTATCTTTTCAACATGGACACATGAAATACCGGATGCACTCCGGACAGCCCTGGGGGCAAGGCTAATTCATAAGCCACCTCCCCTATTCGCTTAAGCACTTCAAATGGTCCAATATACCTTGGACTTAGCTTACCTCCTCTTTGCCAAATCGCATCACCCCTTTCATGGGTGAAACCTTCAACAAGACTTGTTCACCCTCCATGAACTCCAAGTCTCTAACCTTTCGGTCTGCATACTCCTTTTGCCTACTTTGCGCCGCTAGAAGCTTTCCTTGAATGCACTTCACCTTATCTAACGAATCCCTCAGAGGTCAGTACCCCAAGGTCTAACCTCAAATGCATCGAACCACCCAATGGGAGATCTACACCTCCTCCCATACAATGCTTCAAATGGAGCCATATCGATACTGGAGTGATAGCTACTATTGTATGAAAACTCTGCCAAGGTAAGAAGCTATCCCAATGGCCACCAAACTCTATCACACATGCACGAAGCATATCCTCCAACACTTGAATCGTTCGCTCAGACTGACCATCAGTCTGAGGTGAAACGCAGTACTAAGGTCTAACCTAGTACCTAATTCAGCATGCAATGTTCTCCAAAACTTAGTAGTAAATTGCGTACCTCTATCTGATATAATGGAGAGTGGAACCCCATGTAACCGAACGATTTCTGAGATGTAGATTTTGGCTAACTTCTCTGCATTGTAGGTCACCTTGACCGGAATGAAGTGAGCGGACTTAGTTAATCTATCACAATTACCCAAATGGAATCAAATTTACCCAATGTCTTTGGAAGACCAACCACAAAGTCCATTGCGATCCTCTCCCACTTCCATTCAGGAATGGGCATTCTCTAAAGGGTTTCCTCCGGGCCTCTGGTGTTCATCTTTACTTGTTGATAATTTGGACATTTGGCAACAAAATCAACAATGTCGCGCTTCATTCTACTCCACCAAAGTGTTGTTTTAGGTCACGGTACATCTTGGTTGCACCAGTATGTATGAATAATATCCGGAACTATGAGCCTCTGTCAGAATAGTTGGTGATCAAATCATCGATGCGGGGTACACATACCCTTCCCTTAATCCTCAAAACACCTTCCTCATCGATTTTGCTTCTTTATTAGCCTCTCCTTGCAACACTTTATCTCGAATTCGACCTAGTTTCTCATCATCAAACTGTCTTCCCTTGATCTGTCAAGAAAAGAAGATCTTGCCTCTACACAAGCTAACAATCCTCCCTTCTCATTTATTTCTAACCTCATAAGGTCATTAGCCAGAATCTGCCCTCTCTAGCCAATGGGCGTCTAGAAACTTGCAAATGAGCTAGACTTCCCATGCTTCCGGCCTTTCTACTTAGAGCATCCGCCACAAACATTCGTTTTTCCCCGGATGGTATAAGATAGTGATGTCGTAGTCCTTAAGTAGTTCCATCCATCTCCTCTGTCTCAAGTTCAAGTCTTTCTGAGTGAAGACATACTGTAGGCTACGATGGTCCGTGTAGACCTCACACTTAACCCCATACAAGTATTGTCTCCATTGTTTTAGTGCAAATACTACCGCGGCCAATTCCAAATCATAAGTTGGATAGTTATGTTCATGCACCTTTAATTGCCTCGACGCATAAGCAATCACATTCTTCTCTTGCATTAGCACTGCACCCAAACCCGAATAGGATGCATCACAATAAACAATGAAGTTCTTACCCTCTACTGGCAAAGTAAGAATTGGTGCAGTAGTCAACAAGGTCTTAAGCTTCTGAAAGCTTTCCTCACATTCATCCGACCATACAAATGGAACATTCTGCTTAGTCAAATTCGTCAATTGGGAAGCAATAGAAGAGAATCCCTTGACAAATCGGCGGTAGTAGCTAGCTAACCCACAAAGCTCCTTATCTCTGACACATTAGTAGGTCTTACCCAATTCTTCACTGTCTCAATCTTAGATGGATCCACCATCACTCCATCCTTAGAAACCACGTGCCCCAAGAAGGACACTGAATCTAGCCAGAACTCACACTTGGAGAATTTCGCATAAAGCTTTTTTCTTCCTCAACAACTCTAACACCATTTTCAAATGCTCCTCATGTTCCTTCTTACTCTTGGAGTATATATCCAGTATATCATCAATAAACACGATCACAAAGAGGTCTAAGTATGGCTTGAAAATCCCGTTCAGCAAGCTCATGAAGCAGCAGGGGCATTCGTAAGACCAAAAGACATTACCACAAATTCATAATGCCCATACCTAGTTCGAAAAGTAGTCTTTGGCACGTCCGTGCTCGAATTTTCAATTGATGATAACCGGATCTCAATCAATTTAGAGAAGACACAAGCACCTTGTAACTGATCGAACAAGTCATCAATGCGAGGAATGGGGCTTGTTCTTAATAGAGTGAAGATGGTCAGATACCAATTGTATCCCTAGATACCAATTGGACTCAAGTAGTAGCACGAAAGAAAGAATGAAGAATGGAATTTTCCTAAAGTCTTATAGCCTCTCAAAGAAAAGTAAAGGCGTCCCCCTACCGTTCCTTAGACTCTACTAGACTCGTTCTTGTGTGTGAGACCAACGAACCTAATGCTCTGATACCAGTTTGTCACGACCCAAAAACCGAGCCGCGACTGGCACCCACATTACCCTCCTATGTGAGCGAACCAACCAATCTAAACCTTAACATTTCAACGTATATCGACAGAAAATAATGCGGAAGACTTAAAACAATTCAAAACTATTATTAATATCCCCAAAATCTGGAAGTCATCATCACAAGAACATCTATCCTCAAATTACTAAACTAAGAATATCTAAGAAAACAAAATAAATTGAAAGCTAGTCCATGCCGGAAGTTCAAGGCATCAAGACTTGAAGAAGAAGACCCAGTCCAAGCTCGACGCATTAGCTCACCCTGAATTTCCGATGTAGTGAAGACTGGCTAGAATTACTGTTGAGTTGAAGTTGACGGAACGTTTGCTGCATTCCACAAATAACAAAGAAGAAAACATAAAAGTAGGGGGGTCAGTACAACCACAAGTACTGAGTAGATATCATCGGCCAACACAAAATAGAAGATAATATATATCAAGTAATATTATAAATCAACTATAAACTCAACAGTAGCAACAACAAGTACTATAATCATCAACAAGTACCATCAAGTTCATCCATGGGGGCTCAAGCCTCAATACCATACTCATTTGGAAATTAAGTTTATTAGATTGAGTATATTTATCATCTTTCAAGATTCATTATCTTTCTTCCTCTTGTGTCGGTACGTGACACTCCGATCCCCTACCACTATGTGTCGGTACGTGACACTCCGATCCCCTAATCTACATGTCGGTTCGTGACACCCGATCCCCTATATGTGTCGGTACGTGACACTCCGATCCCCTATATGTGTCGAAACGTGACACTCCGATCCCCTATATGTGTCGGTACATGACACTCCGATCCCCTAATTCTACGTGTCAGTTCGTGACACCCATCCCCTAATACTATGTGTTGGAACGTGACACTCCGATCCACTAATACTATGTGTCGGAACGTGACACTCCGATCCACTAATACTATGTGTCGGAACGTGACACTCCGATCCACTAATACTATGTGTCGGAACGTGACACTCCGATCCACTAACCTCATTCTATCCGTTCATCAAGCCTTCTCTATACCAAGGCAATCATCACCAATCCCATTACTTTCATTCATCAAGCCTTCTTTTATACTAAGGCATCATCATTAATAGCGTAGATTAAAGTTTCTTTCAGATTTGGGATTCAATGGTTTTCATCATGCTTGTTTTATCAAAATCATATAATCATATTCATGCAAGCATACAATTAAGCATATAGACAGGTTTACAATACCACCAATACATATCATTCACTATTAAGAGTTCACTACGAATATCGTAAAAGAAACCATAACCTACCTCCACCGAAGACTAGTGATCAACAAGCAAATTCCCAAGCTTCTGTTTTCTCCTCCCTCTCGATCGATTCCTCTCTTTCTCTTTGTTCTTTCTATTTTGTTTTATTCAAACCCTCTTTCTTTTACCCTAATTAACATATAATTAAGTGTAAAAGAGGACAATATAACCCACAAATTAACTTAAGGTTACCTCTTTTAACCCCCAAGTAATTAGACTTATTAATATTAACCCTCTGACTTTATAATTAAGGAAAGAATAGTCCAAAACGTTCCTTAAAACGTGTAAAGAAATCCGATTCTGCCTGGGATTTGCGCAACCTGTGACGGCCCGTCGTGCCTGCGACAGTCCGTCACGCAGGTCGTCGTAAAGACCAAAAACTCCATTTTCCACTAAGGAGTCTGTGACGGTCCATCACACCTGTGACGGTCCGTCCTGCACTTCCGTCATGACGGTCAGAGACTCGTTTCCCGTACCAAATTCTCAAGAGTTGAAGTGTTTTTCAACGGGAGATCACGACGGCTCGTCGTAGCTGTGATGGCACGTCCTGCAGGTCCGTCACTGATTACAGAGAGTCGATTTTAATACCCAAATTTCAGAATTCTAAGTGTTCTGGGACGAGACACCCTCGACGGTCCGTCGTGACCATGACGGTCCGTCGTGGTGACCGTCGTCTCAGCCAGTTTTTCCAGAAATAAAATCTGCTGCTCAGAACGACTAAACAGGTCGTTACAATTACCTCGGTTGTCATGGCTGCCGCCGCCCAAGAGAAGAAAGGGAACGATCGGTGCCCTAAAGAGAGAAAAAAAAACTAGAGAAAAGAAGATCTAGGTTTTCTGGCTCTTGATACCATGAAAGAATATTGATTGTATTGAAGTGTTAACCTAATAAGGGAAACATGGGAGATATATATAGGGGATATAGGAAGGAGTAATAATCCTAATAGGACTAGGTTTAAGTAGTACTAATCCTAATAGGACTAGGATTAGTACACAGTAAATATAATATTATTTAATACTATCTGTTATTAATGAATAGTAATGTTGCGTGCATAATTTTATGGGAATGATATATAAATACATAAAAGCTAATACATATAAATCAACTGTCACGACTCCGACCATCATGATTGGCACCCACACTAACTCTCAGGTGAGAGAACCACTACTACGATCCAAATCAAGCAACTAACCAAAAACTAAGGCATTAAATTACAGAAGCAACTTAAATACTAAGAAAATAAATAGAGTTACCATAAACTCTTAGCAAAAGTCTATCAACTAAAACAAATGCGAAATAATTAACCTAGAACCTGAAAGTTAATGTACCAAAACATCTAAATTCAGCAAGTCTAAAAAAGAAGGGATACACCCCGAACTAATGACTAATTAACTACTAGAAACTCTAAGTATAAAATGTGGACATTGAAGAAAGGAGAACTCATGGGAGCCCGGAAGAATTGGCTCACCATTGAATTTGAACGATCACATCTTCTAGACGATGTCTGTCAATAGCCGCTTGAAGATGCCTTGTTCTAAACAAAAGTAAGAGCAAGTGCAAAATTAGTACACAACTACAGTCTACTGGTAAGATCACGTGGCTATCCCACTAAGTTCAACGTAGCAAGTCAAAAAAATTATAATTACATACATATATATCAGCATATAGAATATTATTAACATTTACGAGCAACGATCATTTTCTCATTTCTCAATATATACAATTATGTCAAGTGATTCGTCCTCTCATGGAATCCAAACCCAAACTGTTAGCATACCGGAATGTGGCATTCGATCTCATAATTATGACGAAACGTGGCAATCCAAACCTATTTTTATGTCGGAACATGGCTATTCGATCCCAATTAGTTATGCCGGAACATGACAATTTGATCCATGAACACACCACTATCACAAACACAAGTATACTTTCACGTCATACAATCAAGAAGTGATTCATGACATATAACCACTTGTCTATCTCATTTACAACAAGTGTGATCAATAATGCAACATTCATATACATACAAGTATCACAATGAAGCAAGACAAACATACATCACACAATCATAGAATCACAACAATCACCCACCTCGAAACAAGTTTAAAACCCTAAGAATCTTGATCATTTCCTTTTCGAATTTGTTATGCTTGTTCTTGGTCTACAAACAATCATAATAACACGGAAATCAATAAACAATCACTAATTATCTGAAACTACTACAATTTTATAAACCCTAGATCATACCCATGAATATCCCAAGCATCCAATTTAGGGTTGTTTCCACCGTAGTATCTCTATCAAAACCCTTCCCGATCAATAATTATCTATTCTATCACATTTTATGGATCAAAAAATGGATTCGGGAGTGAAAAACTTACCTTTAGCCTCAAGAATGGTGAAAACGAGAAGGAGTCACATGGGTTCATTTCTTAGCTCAAAAAGTCAAAAATTGCACAATAAGGTCGTTTAGGGGTTTATAAACGACCTTAAGTCACGTCAAGACCGCCACAGCGACCCTCACCCGTTGTAGCGACTTCGCTAGAGCGAAAAAATTTCCCGCTGGGGCGGGTTAGCGAGACAGTGAGCTAATAAAAAAATTCCAAAATTCTCATTTCATAACACACCTCTAACCAACGACACTTAGAAAATCCCTTCACGCTAAGATCGATTCCAAAACTCTACTCACCCAACTTTAATTCGTAAAGTTGTACAGATTCCTTAATGAGTTATCTATCCCCTCATGTCATCAAAATTATAAATAATTCACCCGATTGCTATCATATTTTCCTACACCTTAATGACTCCGATTTTGTCCAAATTCTGGACTAGGTTGGAAAATTTCAAGTTTCTGCCAAAAAGTTTTCCGACCCAAAATTTTCTCCCTTTGGATTTCCCATAGCGAAAAAATTCGGTCGTTACACCAACCAAGTGTTCTATAAATATTGTGTTCTTCTACTTTTTCATTTTCTTTTACTCTACACAAGCAACGAGAGTTTGAATTTGACATTTAGTATACAAGCATATAGTTAATGTCGATAGAGGGGGAAAGCGTCATAGAGGAAGAATGGCACAAAAGGAGAGGCTGAGAGCCCTCAAAGAAGCTCAGAACTTGATAATGATAGTATTAAGACTAGCAAAGATATTCATGATGTATCTTTTCAAAACTTTCGATAATTTTGAACCAAAATAAAAAGGACCTTCAATGGACTAGGATAGGAATTTTAAATCTCAAAAATTTCAAAATTTTGAATCAAAATTGAAAAAATTAACATGAACTAAAAGAAGAATCTTGAATCTCAACATTTTCGACAATCTTAAAACAAAGTTCAATGATCTTCGATGAACTTGAAGATTCAAAAGAAAGTCGTTTGTCAAATAACAATTTCATCACTTTTGTATCCTTCATAACTTGCCTTGCTTACCCAAAATTTAGATAAAATTTTTTGAATCAAATCTGAAAAGTCTTCGGTGAACAAGGGAAAGTAAATCGAAATTTTAAATTTTGTTGGGATTTTCCTATGTATGATTGAGAGTAAGAAGAAACATAAGATTAATTTATAAGATCTAATTTGATATTAGATTTTATTCTATTTTTTAGCATAACAAATTGATACTTATTGTATCAAAATTAATGTATGTGGGTGGTGACTTATTTATCCGAAAAATATAAAATTTAAAGGATTATTGTAATTACAAAAAGAGTAGAGATAAAATGTAATTTTTTTCCTTACACTGTGGGATTCTTTAAAATTTATACTTTTTATGTTAAAATACTGCTCTAGCGACCTAACTATTAACTATACCTCAAACAATATTTTTTTGAAGACTATTTTACGTCGTACAAAACACATCTAAATAAAAATTAACAAATTGGATAATAGATGAACAACTTAAATGTTTATCCAAACATTTTTTTTATAGAAACATTTTCATATCAATATTATTATTATACCTTGCTACACATGGAAAAACCATTTCCCACATATTTCCTTTGCAAAATGTGGTAATACTTTCCAAACTATCCCCTTCAAGAATTCAAAATAACTATAAAAGAAATGAATATTTGATTTCTTACCAATCACCCTTTTATAGATAAAAGAAACTAAGAGGTAAGAGAAATAAGGAAAGAAAATGGGTAGAGGAAAATTGAGAACGATTATAAATAATTATTGGATCAAGTTTATTCATAAGTGATGTTAATTAGTCTGTTGGTCTATTACCTGTGCCTTCTCCTAAGTCCTATTTATATTGTATCAATACATTATTATTAGTGTTAAAAAAGAAGGTTTCTTCACCAATAATATGGTTTCTAGGTTTAAACAAAATAAGTGTCACGATTCAAAAGTCGAGGGTCATAATAGTACACACTCCGGAACCCAAAAATGGTATGTAAGACAAAAGAAATAATACATATGATACTTCCGAAGGAAGTCAGGCCACAATCGATAAGAAAAAATGAAAAAAAAAATCAAAACTTGATAGCAAAATTATAAAGCGAATCTAATACATTCTAGATTCTGAAATATGTCTCAAGTCTTTGAAAATAAATTAAGTATTATAAATGAAATAAAAAAATTAATGGCAATCCGGAAAAAAAAGGATCTCACCACAACTCCAAAAGAGTAGAAATCACTAGATCCAATCAACCACTATGAAGATCACCCTGACTAGGATCTGCTTCAAAAGGGTTACAGAAGTAGGAATGAGAACAATACAAATGTACATAATAGTTTAGACCGATTGAGTATAAGCAACTAAACATACTTAAGAAATAAAATATAAAAAGCTTCCACCTATATGTACAAAAGTCCCATTTCAGCATCAGTGCCGCCAATTTATATACTAATGGCGTGAATAAAATAAACACAAAAGGTATAGATAATACTCATATTAACATATAAGTAGGAAACACAACACGACAAAACTGGTCAATGCGATGCAATGAGATGATGGAATGATGTGGTGAAACTAAGGTTGTCGCAGAACCAGTCGTATACACCTTGTCAAGCTTTAGCTTTAAGAAAATGTCTCTGGGGGACTATTAGACCACAATCCATATACCAATATAATAATCTTAATATCTCATAGTCTTACCACATAACTGGTGATCATGGATATAAGTAAGGTGTCACATTTTCTTTTCTAAAAAGATAAAATTTTCTCCACTTTCTTATATCTCCGTAAACAATGATATGTTGCATGAGGATAAATACATCAAAACACATACAATACAAGGCATAATCAGTTCGTCGAAGATTTTAAATAGTATCAAGTTTCCAAACTCAGCAAGTCATGAAACATGTCCTCAAATGTTAGGCATAGTGGAGGAATCCATTTGAAATCGGGTTTTACCATTTAGAAAACATTTCTTTCATTTTTAAAGTGTTCAAAAATCAACTCAAGCCTCTAACTTGCGCATCTCAATGCCAAATATAAAAATAGACCACAAAGCCCCTCCCTCGAGCATATACTCAAATATCACATGTTTACAGCAACGTAAAGATATCACACAAGCCTCCACACAGTCTAAGTATCACAAATAGGGAACATACGAACTAAATAAGGAGGTCAACACTTATCAACTTTTAAGACTCAATAGTAATACTCATTTCATATTTTATTTTTGAAGAAATTAATTACTCATCTCAGTCTAAAAGATGGATAGACAAACCTACCTCGAAGGTCAAACATCACTCGAGAAACTCTATCAGAGCACTTCCTCAACCACCCAATCACCGTAATAATACACAACTATCAAGAATGAAAATAGTTCATCAAAAAGATTCCAATGATAACTATTTTTATAGGATTTGAAACTAAAATCACTTCAGAAATCAAAAGGGTAAAATAATTTTTTTTAGTTGAAAATTAAGTTTACCAAGTCAAGAGGAGTTTGTGGTTTAAACCCCATTAAAACAAGCAAGAATCGATCTCCAAATTACAAAAATACTAGTTTTTAAACTTAAAAGGATAAACCCCCAAAACCCACATTAAAATCAAACTTTGGGGATGTTTTGGAAGATAAAAGTTGAAGGTATCGATAAAGAATACCTAAAGGCACTTACCCAATCGAATCTCCGCAATAAATCCCTAAAAAATCTCTTCTCCTAAGCTCTCAAAAGAGTGAAGAGTGGGAGGAATACCCATGTAACATTGTTTAGGTCTATAAATTAATATTCCCGAGCGACCTTCTAGACCGTGAAGGCTCGCAAACAAGGGAACATTTTAGTGATCAGTGGGAACAAAATTTTTGGAGCATTGGTCACCCGTTATTACGCATCAAACACATCGATCCACTCTTCCAAAATGTGCTACGGACCCACGAATGTAGTCCTCTTGCACCAGGCACCAAAATACAGATAAAGCTTAAGTAGAAGTCTCCTATCATGCCCTAGAAATTGTTTGGATTTTGATAAAATAAATTGTA
>JAKWIY010001233.1:0-23354 GCA_027704805.1 Solanum corneliomulleri | reverse complement strand
CCGAGGATTCTGCTAAGTTATACCTTCAAGAAATGGTAAGACTTCATGGACTTTCTGTCTCCATTATTTCAGATAGAGGTTCTCAGTTTACTGCACAGTTCCGGAAATCTTCCCGGAAAAAGTTTGGGTTCAAAGGTGAACTTAAGCATTGTTTTTCATCCTCAGAGAGATGGACAAGTAGAGGGTACTATTCTGACCTTAGAAGATACTTTGAGAGCTTGTGTGATATACTTCAAAGGGAATTGGGATGAGCACATACCTTTCATTGAGTTCACTTACAAAAACAATTACCATTCGAGCATCTAAATGGCAACATATGAAGCTCTTTATGGAAGAAGATGCAGATCTCTTATAGGGTGGTTCGAAGTTGGTGAAGTAAAATTAATAGGACCATACCTAGTTTACCAAGCTATGGGGAAAGTGAAAGCAATTCAAAAGAGATTGAGAATGTCACAGAGTCGTCAAATGTCCTGCATAGATGTTAGGATAAGACCTATAGAATTTGAAATGGATGATTGAGTGTATTTGAAAGTTTCAACCATGAAGGGTGTTACGAGGTTTGGTAAGAATGGGTAAATTAGTCCCCGGTGTATTGGACCTTATAGAATCTCCAAGAGAGTGGGTCAAGGTAGCTTATGAGTTGGAGATACCCCAAGAGTTAGAAGCGATTTATCGTGTATTCATATTTCTGTGTTGAAGAAGTGATTGGGTAATCCTTCATTCATAGTACCAATAGATAATGTTGGGATAAAGGATAAATTATCCTATGAAGAAATTCCAGTTCAAATTTTGGATCGTCAAGTTCACAAGTTAATGACAAAGGAAGTTGCTTCAATCAAGGTCCTTTTAGAGGAACCAATTCGTTAAAGAAGAGACTTGAGAAGCTGAGGAGGATTTGAATAAGATATATACACATCTCTTTGAATCCGGAGATAATGCGGATAAAGGTACTAAATTCTCTTCTTAGCACTTTATAAGAATATGTGTAAGCATGTTATGACTTTCTTTTGTTTGTTGAGTGCTGAAATGGTGTTACTACCCTTAGCTTATTAAAAAAATTCTCAATCGAGGACGAATGTTTCCAAGGGAGAGATATTTTAACATCTCGTAACTTGAAACATCTAAGAATAAGCTAACAAACCAAGCATAAACATTTTTGGAATTAAGTAGGCAAATCTGGAAAATTTCCAGCTTTCAAAAGTGAGTTTTGGTCATTTTCAAACGGCCATAACTCCCAGCTCAGAGAAGTTTGGATGAGTTCTTTATATGTTAGGAAATCCCTTGGTAAGATATTTCTAATGGCACGGAGTTTGCGCAAATAACAATGTTGTATGAGTGAGATATGCGTTTCGAAAGTTGGGTTATTGGACTAAGGAAAGTCCAACCCGAATTTTGGTAAGGGCAAAGTTGTCTTTTGACCCTAGTATTGCCTATTTGTTTTAAGGGGTTTTTAGGGGTAAAAACCAAGTCCCAAATCAGTTTAACAATAATTTAGAATGCCTAGGGCTTGGGAGAAAAGAGAAAAGAAGAGGAAGATCGAGAATTGTCTAAGAACTCTAAGATCGTTGCGTGGAATTTGTGGGGGGTGATCGCTATCGAGGTATATGAGATCATTCGGTGTTTGGTCCTTTGACTAACACCCAATTTGTTTAAATTCATCAAGTTAGTGTATATGGAATGATGAATATGGGAGTTCTTGACGAAAAGTTGTGAAATTCTTGTTAGTTGAATTGTAGTTCTTATAAAGCAGTTCTGATTAATGTTTCTTGACTATTTTTGGGTCTAATATATTGGGTATTGAGTATATTAATGATTCTAAGTGTTTGGGGGAATATCCATGAAAGTTTGAGAGGTTTAGAATTAAAAATTGGAGAAGAAAAGTTGGAAAATTCATTTGACAAGCCTTGGGGCGCTGCACCTACCATAGCTCCTAAAAATAGACTATGTCCGCTATTCCCTGGTGCGCTGTGCCAGCCAGAGCGCCTGAGGATAATGTCTGTCCATCAGGCTTTGGCGCTCTACACCTCTTAGAGTGCCAAGACCCCCTGGAGACCCCATTCTTTTCCTATCTCTTCGTACAAGTTTCTAAGTGATGTACCTATCATTCCTAGTTTATTCCAAAACTCTAAAGTACATCCTTACTACCACGAAATCATCCATAAATATGAGATCATGATTCTTGAATCCATAATACAATTCAAGGAAAGTTAAGATCAAAGTCAAGGAAGTTAAGAGTCAAGTCTAAAAGTCAGGAAGCAAGTCAAAGTAAGTTCATAAAGCATGTTTTCATTCAGAGGTTTTAGCATACTTGTATTTTTATGTACGTCTCCGATATTATTGTATACTTGTATACATTCAGAGGTTTTAGCATGTTTTCAGTCAGCATTTCTTATTATTGCAATTACTTTTAAACTGCGTATATTGAATAAGAGTTAGTAGATCGTGAGTTGAGCAGAGCCAAGGTAAACATTTATTCTTACTCCTTTTCAAGCCTATGTTGTTTAGCTTTCCAACTTGCATACTCGTTCATTCAATGTATTGATGCGAGTTGGCCTGTTGAGCACTCCATATTCAATTGGTGAGCCGCCATGCATTCCAGAGGACATCTTTTTATTTCTTTCTAGATTAGTTCAATATAGAATGTTGTGGGGTTTGTCCCAACATTCATCTCAGTTAGTTTAGAGGCTTCATAGATTGTTATTAGTCAAGTAGTCTTTACTTTTCATTCTTAAGTTAAAGAGTTGGTTGTCATTTTGTCTAGCTTTGAATGTTTAAACTTTTTAAATATTGCAGATTATCGCTACAACAAATATGATATATAGCTACATAATTATTAGCTACGACATTAAATTCGTCACTAATTTTTTATTTTGTGACAATTTATTTTTTGTGCTTAAATATATGAGACACATACATTTAGTGACGAAACATAAGAATTCATAACAATTTTTTGTCCACTAAAATTTCTCACCAAAAAATTATTTGGCGCTATTTTGTGGAGTAGTGTTAGTCACGAATTTAAAATTATCGGTGACACATTATTTCGTCAAAAATAGTGTATGTAATTCATGAAAAACTCCGGCATCAAATTCATCACTAATTGTTCTGTTTTAGTGAAAAATTTACTTTTCGTGCTTAAACATATGAGACACATACTTTTAATAACGAAACATAAAAAAACCATAACATTTGACCACTAAAAAGTCCAACCAAAAAATGACATCATTTGTTAAGTAGCTTTAGTCACAAATAAAAGTTATCAGTGACACATTATTTCATCACTAATAATATATCTAATTCATGACGAAATATTTTCTGTCTTATAACTTCTTAAATTTTGGACACAAAAAGAATTCATCTAGAAAAACATGTTGTTACAACATCAACAAATTTGAGTTCGTACTTAAATATTATAAATTTTAGTTATGAAAATTTATATTTAATTATGACATTTAGTTCGTCACTAATAATATAAATAATTGATGACAAATATTTTATTGTCTCAAAATAATCTATGATTTAGTGACAGTATAAAAATTATCACAAAATATATTAGATGTTAAATAGCGACGACTTAAAATTTGTAGAGAATAATTAAACTATTTTCTACGAATTTATTTTTAGCTTAATACAATTTTTTTTTGTTACAATTGTTCATAATTACAAGTCACAACTTACAAAAAGAATAATACAAGTGCTTCATAAGAAGTAGACAGAGTCCTTTTGTTAATTACTAGATCACTAATATTTGTTGGTTTAGCACTTTTAATTTTTATTTGATACCGTTTTCATTGATAAGCACGATAAAAAAAAATTGTCTAGTCTTTGTGCTAATTTTGTGCATATCTATTGATTTGTGATTGGTAAACTACATTGATTAAGTCGATTTATTTGCTTCTGTCGATAAATATGTGTATTTAGTAGTCATTCAACGTATGTACGTAGAGTAGCTATACAAAGAAAACATCGACTTACAAACTTAGACTTTGCAAAGGTGCAATATATTTCGTGAATTTCTATTAACTTTTCCCATCAGTGTGAAAATTGAAGTAAACTAAAAAGTGAAAGCACAAATAAAAGAAATGAACTAACAAGGATTTCAAATATATTATGATGAAATATTATAGTTATTGGTATTGATGTTCAAATTGAATCGATTATTCATTTTTTAATAAAATCAAAATTTTTATTTTAAATAATTTTTTGATTTTACTCAATAATTTTTAAAATTTATAAAAAATAATAAATAATATGAAAAAATTGTACTGAATTTACTTAAAGATATTTAAAAAACACAATTTAATAAAAATGTAATCTACAAATGAACGAATTGTGGGTGATAATTTCATTCATATGTGATGAGTATAAGTAATCATATAATATATTATTTCTAGAAAACTTAAATTTGAAAGAAGTAAATGAACTATAAAATAAAACAAAAATGAATGACAAGAGAGAGTTGGTCGGATGGTAGACACCATTTCCAACCTTAAAGTTATGAGTTCGATTTCCCAAGGCAGCATGATGTACGAACTCCTGACCAGGGTTGAAAAAAATTGTGATAAAAGAGATATACATTATATAATATATAATCATTTTTATAATGATAAATTTTATATAATATATAAATCTTTTTATAATGATAATTTTATCAATATACATTTAAGAACAAAATAATTTTTTTTATATAAAATATAGTCATTAGTGAGGAAATTATATTTTATTTAAATACGAAATACATATGACTTTAGAGACAATTGATTTTGTTGAAGTAAAATAATTAGCGATGATAAAATTTTGTCGATAGGAATAAACAATTTAGTGAAAAAGCATACTATTAACTACAAAAAAAAATATAATTTTTTTATGATAAATAAATTTATCACAAATGTTTAAGCATTTGGGGACGATTTTTATTTTTGCAGTTAATATAAACTTTTAGCAACGAAGCACTAAATCGTCTCTGTATACTTTTAGAGACACACATTTAGTGATGACTGAGTGACAAATTATTTTCGTCACACAAGATTTTTAGTGACGAAATATGATTTATTAATGACGAAATTATTTGTCTGTGATAATCAAATTTGTTGTAGTGAATATTATTGTTCAGTTCAATTAAGTTTTTTCATTATATAAGTATGTATATTGTCTTCCGCTGAATTAAGTAAGTCAGACCAAGAGTTCGCTCGACGCCAGCAATTGTCACTGTGTGTTTGTCCCACCTACGGTGTAGGCTCGGGGTGTGACATGTAGTATTTGCAAGACATAATCACAATAGATACATGTTTTATTCACTTGTTAGCATTTGTGTAATACAATTTTAATTCAGGTTTAATTCACTTGTTAGCATTTGTGTAATATAACTTTAATTTAGATTTAATTCACTTCCAGTAAAAATGCTCATCTATCTTTTGTGTTCTTGCTACTAATCTATAAGGTATTCAATTCAGTTTTCTTCTCTAATTAGTATGACCTTTTCTAAACCACTCTCTTTTAAGTGGTTCTCTTTTAGAAGTTTGTTTAACTAAAACTTTTATTTGTCAATAGTCATTTTTATTCAATTTTGGCTTATTTATTGGGTGCAGTATCTGCAAGACATAATCACAATACATACAAGTTTTATTTAGTTTTAGTAATTGTGTTATACAAATTTAATTAAGGTTTTATTCAGGTTTAATTCAATTTCCCTGTAAAAATGATTATCCATCTTTTTATGTTCTCGTTGCTCATCTTTGTGGCTTCCATCTTGTTTTTACTAATCACACATCTTTTTATGTTCTCGCTGCTCATCTTTGTGGCTTCCATCTTGTTTTTACTTATCACACAACTTGAGTTTTGTATGTTGAAAGGATGTATATATCTTGAACTATATTGGAGAATTAGAGTTGGACATTTTTTAAGGTTAGTGTTCAGTATGATGGTTGTGTAGGTGCTTTCAATGCGTCATTGATATCGTTTTAGGCCTTCGAGAAAAAAGGGGTTGCGAAATAGAAATGATTTGAAACTTTTAAAGTTTATTGTTCAGTAAGCTCTGGTCATTTAGTGTGCTTGCACTGCAATTTGGATATCTTTTTTAGTGCTTCGAGATAAAGGGCATTTGTAAATATTATTTGCGCCATTTCTCATGATTTTTCAAGCGATTTGTGTTGACCTGCTTTGCACTTAACTATTCCTTCTTTCTGTGCTTACAATTGTGGTCTTAAAGGTTTGATTTCTTCTTTTTGTGGGGCAACCTTTATTTGTTGACTAGTTTCTGAGGACGTGCTTCGTACGTTTGTTTTATGTAAATTTTTGTAGATACGTTAGAATGAAATTTTTTTATGGAAATATATATGTACATTGTAATGAATAATAAAATTTAACAATTACAAAATAAGAATAAATACTTGCGACAATAAAACATTCACAAAAAACTAAATTTAGAAGTCTAATAGAGAAAAAAAAAAGGTAAAAAAGAAACATATTTTAAAAAATAAATACAATGTAGACATTGTTCTTATAAGACTCATGTATGTATAGATGAAAAAATAAGTACAAAATTAGTACATAACTCTCTTAGTTCTTTTAGACTCCTTCCATATCATATCAAAATTCAAGAGGCTTCTTCATCTACTTTAACTATACAATAAAACTAATAGCCTAATAATCTTGATAGGGGTTTCATGAGATAAAGAAGTTGAATTTATATAGATAGAATAGAAGGAATATCAAAAGATATCGTAAAGTTTTAGATTAAATATTTCGAGGTTATGAATATGCAAAGATGAGAGTTATGAATATTAAGAGTATAAAAGTTGAATAAATAATTAGCAAATAATAATAAATAAATGAAGAATATGAAAAAGAAAATTAAAGTAAGCAAACCATGTAGAAAGAACAACGAAAGTTCTTATCACGTAATTAAGTATCAATGAATTTAAATTTGTGAAGCTAGAGTTATTCTTTAATAATAATCAAGAGAACATTATCAATGTGTGTCTCAATTTTGCATTTTTTTGCACCCTTTAAATTATTAAATTTCATTATTTATCATAAAGGATAATACTTTATCCACATAAATTATATTATTCATGAGAGAGGTTAAGGAAAAAGTTATGAGAATCGTAAATATATAGCAATTTAGGTAGAGACTTTTTTTTTTTTAAAAAAAAATTATAATTATTGTATACATATAGATTATAGATGATAAATACTAATAAATTAGATATGGAGTTTTGAAACTCCGAAGTTCTTGCCGTTCTTCTGCATTTGTTTATTTCCTTCTTTTTTTTAAAAAAAAAATTGTTAATGCTATAATTTATTTTCCTTTTTTATTATAGAGAACCGATCCACTTTTGGGATTGGTAATTGTTCTATTTTTTAATTTTGTTAATTAATAAACCCCGACGGGGCATTTGTTTAAAAAAAAGAAAAGAAAAGAAAAGATTTCATGTAATATAATTAAAACTTAAGTTTAATTATCAATTTATGACTCATTTATTTGTTATATATTTTAATTTTTTATTTCTCTAATTTATGAAATTTGATATATTAAATTTCTCATCACTATTATAATTTATTAATTTTCATCATTCGTTATTATTTCTACAATTATTCTTATTATTTAAAATCTTTTTTCTACCTTCTATTTTTATAATTTTCTAAAAAAAATGAATTTAACTCTAATCCTTATTACCATAATTTAACAATAGTTAATTAATTTAGGGATAATTTATTTATTATTGATAATAATGGGCCAAATCTAAATATTAACATAAGTTACCAGAGTTTATTAAATTTAATACATATTATTTTATTTAGTAAAAAAAATAAAAAGGAGTCTGACAATAATTAACCTACGGCCTCAACATGGAGGCAGTTTGATGCTGCAAGAAAAATTGTTTTGTGCTTAAGGTAAACATCAAGTTTAACTTTTATTATGTATAGTAATTCTAGGATAGATAGTATACATTAGTATAATTATACATCTTTGAGAGAGTCTAAATTTTAGTTGTTGTTGTTGGAAATTTCGGCCAAAAATAATGATAAGTATATTATATTTAAGAATTATGTAATGGTGATATCATTTAATGAAGCTAATGATCTAATGATGGCTTAATAGCTAAGATTAGATTTTTGATAAATTTTTTTAATAATATAGGCAAGTTTGTGCATATGGACTCATCACCATTATGATTTCACCGTTATTATTATTTTATTATTATTGTTATAATTGAATGAGAAACGAGTGAAAAGTTTGATTATTGTAAATTAACTTCTGCCATGTTACATACGTATGATTGGAATTGGAAGGGAATAATCATTGGCTAATCATTATGTAATAATAGCCACACGATTGTTAATTAATTATGATAATTAACTGGTGATTTTGGTTTTAGATTTTATGTTATATATTAGTAGTTAAGTTTAGTAATTATGACATTAATTTTTGGTTTCACATTTTTTTTTTATATTTATCAAATTATGATTCAAGTTTGATATATTAAGATATATAATTAAATATTGAGTGTATTATATTTTATGAAAATTATTAGAGATGTAGTGTTTGGAGAAGCAATGACTTAACCCTAGATTTTGTTATAGATTAAGTGGGTTTTTGGGTAAGGCTAGATACATATAGGTGTTGTTAGTTTTGAAATCTTATTGTTGTTTGAATAGATTGCATTTATTTGCAAGGGGAAGACACAACTCCCTAAGTGAATTGTTGATTAATTGAGGCTAGTGAATTTCTAAACTCTTGTTAAGTGTATGAAATGTGTGTATTTTCTTGTGGTAAATGTTTGGGAGTAATGATAATTGATGATGGGTTGATTTGTCCACATTGATTAATTCTAATGATGCAAAAAAGATAGTAAAAAGGTAACACGATAAATTGTCTGTGTGTGATTTGTTGAGAATGGATAATGTCTTGAAACACTTGTTTAATCATTGTTGATATTGTATCATCACTGTGTTATTATGAATTCTGCAATGTTATGAAAATTGTCATATCCTCTTTATTTGTGTGAACATGTCATTTGCATTATTTTGAGACATGGTTGTGACAAGTATTATGTGCATTGAGAAAGAATGAGAACATAAAGAGGATGTACCATTTCGAGGGAAGTATCACGGGTCGCGATGGATACTATATTTTGAGGGACGTATTGCACGCCGCAATGAATACTATATTTCGAGGGACCTATCGCGCATCGCGATGGTTACTTTTACCAAGGGTCGTATCTCACGCCGCGATGGATGCATGGACAGATATGTCTCCTATGGGTCTCGGAGTGAGAGACAGCGGGTGTGTATCACTAGGTCATATATGCATCTTATATTTGACATTGCATTCCATTGCATTGCACAAACTTATCATTAGTAAACTTGATATTGTGTTTTGCTAATCTTGTGAAAGCCTTTTATGTGGAATTGGTGATTGATGAATACTGAGCTTGTTGTTGAGGATATATAATTTGTTGAAGTATTGTTGTTGAGGATATGTAATTTGTTAAAGTGTTGTTGTTGAGGACATGTAATTTGTCAAAGTGTTGTTATTGAGGACATGTAATTTGTCAAAGTATTGTTGTTGAGGACATATAATTTGTCAAAGTGTTATTGTTGAGGATATTTAATTTGTTGGAGTATTGTTGTTGAGGATATATAATTTGTTAAAGTGTTGTTGTTGAGGATATGTAATTGTTAAAGTGTTGTTGTTGAGGACATGTAATTTGTTAAATTGTTGTTGTTGAGGACATGTAATTTGTCAAAGTGTTTTTGTTGAGGATATGTAATTTGCCTAAGTATTTTTGTTGAACTATGTGTGCTATAAATTGCTAGTTGTTTGGTTGGGATGATTTTTATGCATGTTGTAGTTGTGGAGGTTCGATTGGGGTGGAAGGGGTACCCGTATATCATCCCCTTAGCTTGTGTTTAGAGGTTTACTTGCTAAGTAACGTGTGGTTTGGTACTCCCCTTACTTCTACAATTTTTTGTAGGTTACTAGCCTGGACGTTTGTGATATATACTCTTCATTTTCGAGGTTTCTTGGAGATTTGTGAGATAGTTGTTAGTTATCTCAGCAAACTTTCTTACTCCTATTTATGATCTTGTTCTACTCTAGAAACAATGTCATATGAGACTTATATTTTCTTTTGATTCAATTGTAATACTTTAGAGGCTTGTATACGTGACAACAAGATTTTGAGGTCATCTTTAGGCTTATTATAAAATTTCCACATTTTATTGTAATGGTTTTGAGTTTTAGGCTGACTTGTCTTGGTGGGATAAGACGAGCGACATCATGTTCATTTTTGGATCATGACAAAATGGTACCAGAGCCCCAGGTTCATAGGTCTAATGTGTGCAAAAGTCGAGTCTAAGTAGAATCTTGAGGATCGGTACCGAGACATCTGTACTTATATTCGAGAGGCTATAGTGACTTCTAGGAAAAATCTTCACTTCTTGAATCTCTATGGTGCATTTTTTGTTTGTTCTGATTTTTATTGCTTTAATGTTTTCTCTCTTTCTTATTTGATGACTAGTGTGTAGTTCCTCATATGAGCAGTCGGTGTGCATTCATGACTTGGATGTTTAGACCTAATACATAAGTGAAAGCGATAAACTTAAAAAAGAACAGTGCTACTACATTCAAAATTCCTATAATTTGAAGGGGTTGAGCAAGGTTAGTTACCCTAGAAGACAGAATAGTATTTATGTGGTATATACAATATTTAAAGTGGTGTAACAATGAAAGTGAAATGATTGAAGGGACAACTAGATAATGATCATGTAACTTTGGAAGCTATAATTGTTATCATAACATGAATGGGTTGCTTTGCATCAATTAAGGTTAGATTTCTTCTATAATAGTATCAATGCTTACTTGGTTAGAGTTATAGAGTGTTTTACTTTTGATAATGATTTTCCCTATGAAAGCATATAAATAGCTTGGACTAGATATGAAACTAATTTGGTAATATTTTACAGCTATTGATGAGTAAAAATGTGTGACCTATTTGAATATGATCTTCTCAGTAGGTATGATATGTTCTAGTGGTGGATCTTATATTTTTTCTAACGGTGTGATATTAGTGGTGTATTTTAACAGATATGATGATTGTTAAGTGTGAATACTAACTAGTTAAAGGGTTATCAATTGTATCACATGCTCGTATAAAGAGATTCAATGTTGAGTTCACATTTCACAAATCAACTAGGTTGTTATTGCAAATGTTTGAGATTAAGCAACATGTATAAGAGAGATTTTAGTGGTGGGTTGTAGATATGATATTAATTTGTCATGTTAAGAAGTATATCCCCAGGGTTCTAAATGAGGACCGGTGATTTTCTCATAAGGTCCATGGAAATGGCTAGATTCCAGAATGACAAGTTTATTAGTAAAGAAAGTCTTAAAGAGTATATTTATGTAAACATAATTGAAGATTTTAGTAAGAAAAGACATAAGATTGAATCAGTCTTTTGATTTTGGTTGGTATAACTGGATTTAAAGTGTCATACTTATGAAAAGATTTATTTTGTGGTGATGACAAGAGCTAGCTGAGCATTATGGTAATAAGAGTTCGTGATGATTGAAATGAAATATGTGATAAGAATTGTTTATTAAACAAATTTTGTATTGTAATGACACTTGTGAGTATCTAAGGCTGAGGTTTGTTACTAGTTGATGAGTATCTTGATTGCAAGCAAAGTTATAGAAGGTGTTGAAACACTGCTCAAATAGAATTTAAAAGAGTTAGAGTCATAATGAAAAATTAAATAAATAAATTAGCGGGATATAGTGTAGCCTCCCAAAAGGTGTGAGAATAAGAATATGTTCTTCGATTGCAAGGGTTATAGAGGTATCTTCAGAGGGGTTAAGAATTGAATTTAGAGATACGTGATTTTACCTATTTTTCTTTGATTATGGTAATATATAGTATCACACGATCATCAAATTGGTTAAAAACTATTCGATAAAATTTTAAAAGGAGTGTATGGTCGTTCATCTCGAGTATGATGATTAGTTATTTTGTGATTTTGAGTTTGATAATGAATATGGTAGGAATTTTAAGCAAAAAAATATATGATAAGATCGATGGAGATGCGATCAATGATAAGTTAAGATACGTGAATTCATAAAGTTCTTCAATGTATGCACTAATATTGATAGATAATGGGATTGTGTTACACAGTTGGAATAAATACAAGTTTTCATTGTGAATTTAGGTTTGTGGTAGTGTGACATCAAAGGATAAGATTGGTAAGCGAGACAACCAAACGAAAAAGAGTTGGTGCATTGAAGAGTTCAAAATATTCATAATTTTGTGTCATGGTAAGAATTTAAGAGAAGTGAAGGAGTAAGGCCTCTCATATAGACTCTTGCTTCCAAGTTTAAGGATGTACGAATTTACATATATAAGTTCTACTACGATTGTGGATGTAAATTTATTCGGTAGACTTACGAGGAATTTATTAACATTTATGAATATAGGGTTTTGATTTAGGTGAAAAACAGTGAGGGTGTAAAATTATGTGTTCTTATTTGAAGCTAAATTGTTCAAATTATGATAGTTAACTTATTTATGTTAAACAGTGTGGATCTATAGTTTACTTAATTAATGAGGATTTGAGGAGATCAAAACTACTTTATTGATGGAATGATACAGAATGTTATGATGTGTTACATAGGCATTCGATAGTGAGTAGAGGTTATGAGGTTATGATATTCTAATTACTAGAGTGACAAAGAATTTCTTAAGTATTGGTACGAGGTATATGATGGTTTTAAATATTAGTGGAAATTTGGTACCCGAAAATTTTGTGGAATTGACATCAAGTCTGATTCAATGGTTGTATCTCGATGGTAAAGTACTTTTAGATCTGAAATTAGTGCTATCAGTCTTAAGTATGCCCTGTATTTTTCATGAAATGCATAAATAAAATAAGAGGGAGCCATAGTTTGAAAATTTTGTTGGTGATAACGTGTTTGTTAAGAAGACTTTGATACTAGAAACAATTTGAGAGTAAGGTAAATGACTGGTGTACTTATGTTGTTTGTTTATATTAAGAATGTTAGCTTCAACGGAGTACTACGAGAAGTATGTGGGGTCTGATAAATTGAGTATAGGTATAATCTTAATGGAACCAAACAGTGAATTGTGGGTAGACAATAATAAGGATGGAGTCAACTGAATGGAAATGTTGATATGAGAACTATGGAGGGAGTATTGTGTTATTTGATTTTGGTTTCATACATCTTTATTTGACCCACCTTCTTCGTTTCAGACATGGTTTAGAGTATGATTCATTGCATATGCTCATATGTGTTCCTATATCTTTGGGTAAATCCCTAGTGGTGGATCAGATGTACCGATCCTCTTATGTCCTTTTTTAGGATCGGATTTTAGGCAAACTTTGGCTATTTCAGCTATGATAGATTTAGTGTTCTTTGAGATTGTTGAAATTTATCAGTAGTTCCACATGCATAACTTTACTTATGAGAAATTATACAAGAGGTATGAAGAGTTACAATAGTCTAAGAGTGTTGTCAGAGGTTCTACATTTGAAATGTATCGCTTGTTGGATGTTTACTTGATATTCTACTTCTCTGGGTTAGATAAGTTTGATTCTCCCTTGATGGGTACCCGCTGTCTAAACTCATATTTTTATAACTTAAGCTCATGAAAAGGTTGTATTGTGAAAAGAAAAATCTTGATAAAATTTGTGATGATGAGCATTATGAATGTGTGGTGGTTGATTAAAGTTTACTTCTGGTTGTACTCAGTATCAATTTTGAATGTTATCTTGGTTATGTGAGAAAAGATTCATCATGATCTTTGTGCTAAGATCCAATGGGTTTAAGTTTAGATTGGGGTCATGGGTTAATAAGTGATTTGATTATCCCTCCTGATTTGTAAATGCTCCAAAGTTTGATTTGAGAGTTTAGTTTTTAGTAGTTGATCTTGGTGGAATGGTGTTAAGGAGGAGCTCACTATGAGAGATGAACACTGTCTTCGAGGTCTTAACTTAGACTTTTGGTAACGTCAGTTATTCTTCCTTCTTCGTCCTTATGATCGAAGACGAACATGATTTTTAGTGGTAGACAATGTAATGACCCAAAAAATTATTAACAGATACTTTTATGAAATTACCGTTTTACCCTAATCGATAGTTGCCACAAGTTATTTTGATCAATCGATGAAGTTGGTTTGGAAATTTTCAATAGTTATTTAACAATAGTTAATTAATTTACGGATAATTTATTTATTGTTAATAATAATGAACCAAATCTGAAATATTAAATAAGTTACTAAGGTTTAATACTTTTAATACATATTATTTTATTTGTTAAAAAAACTAAAAAAGGAGTCTGGCAATAATTAACCTACGGCCTCAACATGAGTTTGATGCTGCAAGAAAAATTGTTTTGTTCTTAAAATAAACATCAAGTTCAACTTTTATTATTTATTGTAATTTTAGGATAGATAGTATACATTAGAATAATTATATATTTTTTGAGAGAAAGTCTAAATTGTAGTTAACATTATTAGAAATTTCGGCCAAAAATAATGGTAAGTATATTATATTTAAGAATTATGCAATGATAATATCATTTAATGAAGCTAATGATCTAATGATGGATTAATCACTGAGATTAGATTTTTCATAATTTTTTTTTGAATAATATAGGCAAGTTTGTGCATATGGACTTTTCACCGTTATTATTATTTTATTATTATTCTAATTGAATGTGAAACGATTGAAAGTTTGATTGTTGTAAATTAACTTCTGCCATTTTATGTAGGTATGTTTGGAATTGGAAGGGAATACATCATTTGGCCAATCAAGATGTAATGATGGCCACATGATTGTTAATTAATTATGATAATTAATTGGTAGTTTTGGTTTTAAATTTTATATGTCCTATGTTGTAGTTAAGTTTAGTAATCATGACATTAATTTTTGGTTTCACAGTTTTTTTATAGTTATCAAATTATAATTTAAGGTTGATATATTAAAATATATAATTAAATATTGAGTGTATTATATTATATGAAAAGTATTAGAGATGTAGTGTTTGGAGAAGCTATGACTTAATCCTAGACTGTTATAAATTTAGTGAGTTTTTGGATAAAGAATAGACACATATAAGTGTTGCTAGATTTGAAATCTTAGAGTGTGTCTGGTATGAAGGAAAACATTTTCTGGAAAATGTTTTCCAATTTTCTCATGTTTGGTTGGGACAAAAGTCTTTGAAAATGTTTTCCAAATCAACTCATTTTCCTCAAAATTAAGGAAAATGCCTTCCCTTCAAAAATTAAGGAAAACATTTTCCAAATCTCTCCTCCATTTTCAAATTACATTTTTTTTTTGAAAAACATCAATTTTTTTAAAAAATAAAAATATTTTCGGTTTCAAAATTTTATTTTTAAAACCCGATCCCTGACCACCCTCCCCCAACCCCATCCCCTCCACAAAAATTAATTTTGCTTTTTAATAATCTTTTCAACTTCAAATTTTATTTTTAAACTCCTACCCCCCCCTGGCCAGCCCCCCTACCCACCCCCATCAGCCCCCACCTCCACCCCCAACCCCTCAAAAAATTAATTTTGCTTTTTAAAAAATACTATCAACTTTAATTTTTTATTTTTTCACTCCTATCCCCCTCCCCTGCCTCCCCACCCCAACCACCCACCCCAAAAAAATTGTTTTAAAAAGTATTTTCAATTTCATAAATTATTTTCTACTCTAGTAAAAATAAAAGATGTTCCACAAAAATATTTTTCATTCATAAATCAAACACTAAAAATTATTTCCGAAAAATATTTTCTACTCACCAACCAAACATGAGAAAATAAGTCCAAAATCCACTTGTTTTCCAACAAAACATTTTCTAGGAAAACATTTTCCATGGAAAACATTTTCCTTCATACCAAACACACCCTTATTGTGAATATTTTGTTGGGCCCTTAATTATGTGTCAATTCTGTATGTTGGGCCCAAGCCTGTTAGGGCGTAACCTAGTACTATATATAGACGCTAGGGCAAACCCTATTCTGTAATTTCGGTTCTTGCCTCTCCATAATAAAACTGCTTCCCCTCTTCCCGTGGACGTAGCCAATTTATTGGTGAACCATGTAAATCTGTTGTCTTGTTTTTCGCGTTTATATTTTCTCGTATTATATCGAATTCCGCATAACAAATTGGTATCAGAGCCTCTCGGTTAATCGGTGTTCTTGGAGAATTCGAGATGTCTGCTTTGAACGTGAAAATCGACAAATTCACAGGGAGGAACAGTTTCAGTTATGGCAGATCAAGATGCGGGCTTTGTTGAAACAACAAGGTTTCTGGGCGCCGTTGTCGAAAGACAAGAACGCTGTCGTTACTCCTGAGATGGCGATTCTGGAGGAAAAGGCGCACTCGACGATCATGTTGTGTCTCGCGGATGACGTCATCACGGAGGTCTCGGATGAAGAGACTGTGCTGGTCTGTGGTTGAAGCTGGAGAGAGTTGTACATGACAAATCTTTAACCAACAAGCTGCTTCTGAAACAACGTCTATTCGGTTTACGAATGGCTGAAGGTACACAACTCAGGGAACATTTAGAGCAATTGAATACTTTGTTATTAGAATTACGTATATGATGATGTGAAGGTCGAGGATGAAGATGCTGCCCTGATTCTGTTAGTATCTCTCCCAATGTCGTTTGAGAATTTTGTTCAATCGTTCATTGTTGGGAAAGATACTGTGTCGTTGGAAGAAGTCAGATCGGCCCTTCATAGCAGGGAATTACGGCATAAGGCTAACGGCACAAGTACGGACATACAACCTTCCGGGTTGTTCACCAGTAGCGGAAAGGGAAGGAAAGGGGGCGAAAAGAAAAATAAGCCGATGTCGAAGGGTGCAAAGCCGGCTGCGGATGATGTTTGTAATTACTGCGGAGGAAGGGACATTGGAATTTGATTGTCCGAAGAAGAAGAAGCAATCGGAAAAACAATCAGTTTCTGCTGCTGTTGCTGAAGGAGACACCAATTCTGAAGAAGACATTGCCCTAGTTGCGGATGAGCACACTCATCATTCAGATGGTGGGTTTCTCGATTCTGGGGCATCCTATCATATCTGTCCTAGGAGAGAGTGGTTCACGACTTATGAGCAGGTAGACGGAGGCAGCATCTCGATGGCCAACAGTTCTGTCTGCAAGGTGGTTGGGACAGGCTCGATCAAGATAAGGACACATGACGGTAGCTTCTGCACATTGAACGAGGTCAGGCACGTTCCATTGATGACAAAAAATCTGATATCTCAGTCTTTTGGACAGCAAGGGATTCAGCTGGTCGGGAAAAGATGGAGTCTTGCGGGTCTGGAAGGGTTCAAATCTGATTCTGAAAGGTGTCATGCGGTACTGGTACTTGTATTTTCTACAAGGTTCCACGGTTACAGGTTCAGCCCATGTTGCATCGTCAGAAGTTCACAAGGAGGATATGACTAAGTTATGGCACATGAGACTTGGTCATAGGGTGAAAGAGGGATGCAAATTCTGTCAAAGGAGGATCTTCTTTCTGGTCATAAGGTTAAAAGCCTAGAGTTTTGTGAACATTGTGTCTTGGAAAACTACATCGCAACAAGTTTCCAAAGGCCATTCACAGAACAAAAGGCACACTTGATTATATCCATTCAGATTGCTGGGGTCCATGCCGTGTTGAGTCTTTGGGAGGCTGCAGATTTTTTGTGTCCATTATTGATGACTACTCAAGGATGACTTGGGTGTACATGATGAAGCATAAAAGTGAAGCTTTCCAGAAGTTCAAGGAGTGGAAAATTTTGATGGAAAATCAAACAGGGAAGAAGATCAAGAGGTTGCGAACTGATAATGGGCTGGAATTCTGCTGGTCTGAATTTGATCAATTCTGTAAGGATGAAGGGATTGCTCGACATCGTACAGTCAGAAATACACCACAGCAGAATGGTGTAGCTGAGCGGATGAATCAAACACTTCTGGAGAGAGCAAGGTGCATGCTCTCTAATGCTGGGCTAGATAGAAGATTCTGGGCAGAAGCGGTTAGTACAGCTTGCTACTTGATTAACCGCGGACCACATACAGGCATACAGTGCAAGACACCTATGGAGATGTGGTCAGGAAAAGCTGCTGATTATTCAAATCTGAAAGCTTTTGGTTGTACGGCTTACTATCACGTCAGTGAAGGTAAGTTAGAACCAAGAGCTAAAAAGGAGTATTGTGGGCTACGGAGATGGAGTGAAAGGTTTCAGAATCTGGTCTCCAGAGAAAAGAGGGTTATTATGAGCAGGAACGTTGTCTTTGATGAAAGTTCTCTGCTTAGAACCATTTTGAAGCCTACAACTACGTCAGAAACTGGGGTCTTGATAAACAGGTGGAGTTTCAAGTCATTCAGAATGAGAGCGATTTGAAAGAACCTGAAGAGGAGGATCAAGAGCCACAGACAGAAACTGATATTCCAGAATCTATGCCATCAGATATCCATCGGAGTATAGCTCAAGATCGGCCAAAGAGGGTTGGAGTTCGGCCACCTACGAGGTATGGTTTTGAGGACATGGTGGGTTATGGACTGCAGGTTGCTGAAGAGGTAGATACATCTGAGCCGTCCACTTACAAAGAAGCCATTTTAAGTCCTGATTCTGAAAAATGGTTTGCTGCTATGGGAGATGAGATGGAGTCCCTACACAAGAATCAGACATGGGATCTGGTCATACAGCCTTCGGGGAGAAAGATTATTACTTGCAAATGGGTTTTCAAGAAGAAGGAAGGGATATCACCAGCAAGGAGTCAAGTATAAAGCCAGGGTTGTTGCCAGAGGTTTCAACCAAAGAGAGGGAGTGGACTACAATGAGATCTTCTCACCAGTGGTCAGACATACTTCCATTCGAGTGTTACTAGCGATAGTTACACATCAGAATCTGGAGCTTGAACAACTTGATGTGAAGACAGCGTTTCTACATGGAGAGTTGGAGGAAGAGATATACATGACTCAGCCGGATGGTTTCCAAGTTCCAAGGAAGGAAAATCACGTCTGCAAGTTGAAGAAGTCCTATATGGACTTAAGCAGTCTCCAAGGCAGTGGTACAAAAGGTTTGACAGCTATATGGTGAAGTTGGGCTACACTCGGAGCTCATATGATTGTTGTGTCTACTACAATAGGCTCAAGGATGATTCATTCATCTATCTGGTGCTTTATGTAGATGATATGCTGATAGCTGCAAAGAAGAAGTATGACATTCAGAAGCTGAAGGGTTTACTTAGTGCTGAGTTTGAGATGAAGGATCTGGGAGCCGCTCGGAAAATTCTAGGGATGGAGATCATTAGAGACAGAGAGAGAAGGAAACTTTTCTTGTCACAGAGAAGCTACATTCAGAAGGTCTTGGGGAGGTTTGGCATGTCTTCATCTAAGCCTATTGATACCCCTAGTGCTTCCAATATCCATCTCACTGCCATGTTCGCTCCACAGTCAGAAGAAGAGAAGGAGTATATGTCACGAGTCCCTTATGCCAGTGCTGTAGGAAGTTTGATGTATGCTATGGTCTGTACAAGGCCAGATTTAGCACATGCAGTCAGTGTAGTGAGCAGATTCATGGGACAAACAGGAAGAGAACATTGGCAGGCTGTGAAGAGAATTTTCCGATACCTTAAAGGTACATCTGACGTTGGTCTCATTTATGGAGGTGATACTCAGTGCTTGGTTACTGGCTATTCTGATTCTGACTATGCTGGAGATGTTGACACAAGAAGATCAATGACTGGCTATGTGTACCCTTGGAGGATCTGTCGTCAGTTGGAAGGCAACTTTGCAACCTACAGTGACTTTGTATACTACGGAAGCGGAGTACATGGCCTTGACAGAGGCTGCAAAAGAAGGGAGGATTTGGTGAAAGGGCTGGTTAGTGATCTTGGTCTGCATCATGATCAGGCTACGGTGTATTGTGACAGTTTGAGCGCAATTTGTCTAGCCAAGGATCAAGTCCATCATGAGAGAACCAAGCATATTGACGTGAGGTATCATTTTCTGAGAAGTGAGAAGAGAATCAAGGTGTGAAGAAAGTAGGAACTGCTGATAATCCTGCTGATATGTTCACAAAGCCGGTTCCACAGAGCAAGTTCAACACTGTTTGGAACTTGCTCAACATCAGAAGCTGTTAATTGCCTGTGGGGCAATTCTGAGGAAGAGGGGGAGGCTTGGCACTGTCATAGTGCATCTGAAGAATCTGTTTGGAGAATTCAAGTCAAGGTGGAGATTTGTTGAATGCCTTGAATAGGACCCTATTCTGTAATTTCGGTTCTTGCCTCTCCATAATAAAACTGCTTCCCCTCTTCCCGTGGACGTAGCCAATTTATTGGTGAACCACGTAAATCTGTTGTCTTGTTTTTCGCGTTTATATTTTCTCGTATTATATCGAATTCCGCATAACATATTTGTTTGAATAGATTGCATTTATTTAGAAGCCAAACGAAAGGAGAAGACTTAACTCCCGAAGTTAATTGTTGATTAATTCAGGCAAGTGAATTTCTTAACTCTTGTTAAGTGTATGAAATGTGTGTATTTCTTTGTGGTATATGTTTGGGAGTAATGGTAATTGGTGATGGGTTGATTTGTCCACATTGATCAATTCTAATGATGCAAAAAGGGTAGTAAAAGTGAAAATGATAAATTGTTTGTGTGTGATTTGTTGAGAATGGAGAATGGCTAGAAAGACTTGTTGAATCATTGTTGATACTCTATCGTGATTGTGTTGTTATAAATTTTGCAATGTTATGAAAATGGTCATATCCTTTTTTTCTGTGAACATGTCATTTGCAATATTCTGAGACATGGTTGTGACAAGTATTATGTGCATTGAGAAATAATGAGAACTTAAAGAGGATGTACCATTTCGAGGGATGTATCGCGCACTGCGATGGATACTATATTTCGAGGGACGTATTGCACGCCGTGATGGATACTATATTTCGAGGGAGGTATCACGCGTCGCGATGATTACTATTATTGAGGGTCGTATCGCACGCCGCGATCGATGCATGGTCAGATATGTCCCCCATGGGTCCCGGACTGAGAGACGACTGGTCTATATCACTAGGTCAGATATGCATCATTATACATGATATAGCATTCCATTGCATTGAACATACTTATCATTAGTGAACTTGATATTGTATTTTGATGATCTTGTGAATGTCTTTTTGTGGAATTGGTCATTTATGAATACTGAGCTTGTTGCTGATGATATATAATTTACTGAGGTATTGTTGTTGAGGATAGATATATAGTTTGTTAAAGTGTTATTTTACATGATTTGTTAAAGTGATGTTGTTGAGGACAATTAATTTGTTAATGTGTTGTTGTTGAGAACATGTAATTTTGTTATAGTGTTGTTGTTGAGTACGTATAATATGTCAAAGTGTTGTTGAGGATATGAAACTTGACTAATATTATTGTTGAACTATGTGTGTTGTAGACTATGAGTTGTTAGGTTGGGATGATTTTTATGCGGTTGTAGTTGTGGAGGTTCGGATGGGGTGGTAGGATTACCCGTATTTCATCCCCTTAGCTTGTGTTTAGAGGTTTACTTGCTGAGTACCCCGTAGTTTGAATTCAAGATTCCAAGGCTTTGGGTGCACCAATATAAACATAGCTCAAATATAAGGTCTAATCTAAACTTTAAATAAAAATAGACTTAAGTGGGATTTGAACCCTGGTCTAGAGGTTGGTAACTCTAGCTTTTACCAATTGCACTATAGCACTTCTATGCTTTTTACGGGTGCACTGTTACCTATATCTTAAGTTCGATTAGTTTTTCAAAATAGATATACATATATACATATGATTTTTTTCTGAAGTTACCGTGTGGGTCCGCATCTGCTTGAGCTCATTGATAGTTTCCCTTGCTAGTGTGACACCACATCATCTTTTTTCCTTTCTTTTCCAACTCAAAGATTGTCACTATGCCCTAGCTTATATTTGGACCATTCTTACAGTGTGCTCTAAAAGTAGCTATGTTTTTTTTCATCTGTATTGTATTGTTACCATCACCTATAAGAGATTTTGCTTTTTAGCTGTATGTGTAGTGGATGACATACATTACAAACTCATCATCATAGTCATCAGTTGAACGTCCCGTTGATGCGTATGACTCATATAAACCACAACTCTATCTATTGTATTTTGATTTAGTTCCTCCGTTCTTATTCCAGGAGGCAGTATGCTTTAAAGCCAGCATATGTGAAATTACAGAGAAAGTTTATGCCTACTAAAGTTGGTCGTATAGAATCTCAAATCTTGAAACAATCACCATGAAAACCCCAATAAGGGCAGGAAGAAAAAACAACCTCAAACACAGGACTTACATATAAAAAAATACAGTTAGGTATATAATACCAAGACTTACAACAGACCAAGATAGTTTATCATAGCGATACTAACTACAAACTAATTTTACACCTTATTGTTTTCATAGTAATACTATTTTTTAAAGGTAACTCGCTTGCTTCCTTCTTGTATATTCCCATAATATACATCCAGATGTCTTTCAAAGAATATCTTCCTTTACTTGTTGATTTAGAATATGTTGGCCATTACTTACAAACTCCACAAATGCAACAACAAAAACTCCACAATCCCTACAAAATTCAATATAAAATTATTATCAAAATATCAACTTAATACAAAATGAATACCTATTCGATAATACTTACAACGAGTCCTCTTTTTGTCTAGGATGTGTATTGCCTTTATAAAGGTTGTTAATTTTTTCAGTTAAGTAAGAATTTCACCACCTCCCAAACTATTTTGCGTTTATTTTGATTTTCTTTCCAGTTTTCTAATAGTGGTATCAGAGCCAATGAGGGTGAACGTGCTTTAATAGTGAGTGTGCCATGTCTTCAGAGAGTTTTGTTCAATATGTTATTCCACACTTTGATAATCATTATGACCATAAGATCATGTTGATGAAAAACCTTTTGAGGTTCAAAGAGTTCTGAGCAGTTGCTGATGGTGGATTCGAAGAACCCGCGACAGGTGTTGTTCAAACAAATGCTCAATAGACGGAGCTTGAAGTAATGAAGTTGAAAGATCTAAAGGCGACGAATTATATTTTCCAACCACTGATCGTCCAATATTGGAAAAAATTCTTTGCGAGGATACATCAAAGCAAATTGGGACTCCATGAAGAAGAGGTACCATGAAAATGCAAGGGCAAAGCGAGCACAACTTCAAACTGTACGAGGTGAGTTTGAGACCTTGCATATGAATCCAGGAGATTCGGTGTCAGCGTACTTCTCATGCACTATGACAATTTCCAAGAAGATGCGGATTCATGGAGAGAGGCTTGAAGACATCACCGTT
>JAKWIY010001232.1:0-23316 GCA_027704805.1 Solanum corneliomulleri | reverse complement strand
TAAATCCTTATAAGATAATAGCTCACTACCTAGAAAAATCTAAACACGAATAAGAAACAATTAAGAACTGGCTCCCCTTGATAATTCTTGGATACAACTGAAAATCTATTCCTGGTTGCTATAAACTGTATACACATGTGTAGCTGGGTAATTCAACAACTTAGAACCTAAAAGGTCTTACTTTACTTCTACATATTCCCTAACATTCAAAAGCTCCCAAAGGCAAATGAAACACAGTAAAAAATCAAAATAAAGTTCACTTCAAGACTGATAAGACTTTCAAACTATCAAAATTTAGAAAAAAGCACAGAAAGAAAATCCCAATACAAAAATAACCCTAATTTCTATTGTCTTAAAAGAAACCCAAAAATGAATCAATAACCTCAAACAGAACTGACTTCAGAAAAAAAAAAAACCTTTTTCCATTAACAATCAAGAAAACACAGAAACAAAAACCCACCATAAAACTTGCAAGAAACACAGAAAAAGTTGAACCCCATATAAAAAAAAAGTCAACTTTCCCCATTTCACCATAAAAACAACAACAACAAAGAAGTAGAGAAAAAGGGGTTTACTAATTATGTAAAGAAACAATTTACCATTGGTTAGAATTGATTGTATCACAAATATCAATATTCATCGTCCAATCAGGACCAATCAAGAACTCGCTCGTTGCCTTCTCAACACGAACAGCAGCTGATGAAGATGATGATGAAGACGAAGAAGAAGTTGCACCCAATGATGAAATCATTTTTTTTTTTGAAAAAAACTCCAAAAAAAAAAAAAACCTTTACAGCAAAATCTCTTTTGAGGTTTGTTAATTTGTTGGGAAAATATTTAAATTGTATATTTTCCGAGAAAAACTAGGGAATTTTGGTTATTTTGTTCGTATATTATGGTGGGTGTTTGGTTTTTCCCTTTCTCTTTCCGGGAATTTCGTCTTCTTTTCCTTCCACCTTTTTCCTCTTCTCAATTATCACATTTCTTCGCTCTGGAAAAGGTCTCTCTTTTACTTACGATAAATCACGCGCTATTGTAGCAAGTTATACACACGCGCCTATATTTTGCTAAATGGTCCCCCTATTATATTATATATATTACCCCTTCCTTTTTTTTTTTCTTTTTTTTTGGTTTTGGGTGAGACTCGTAGATACCGGAGGAAAAAATTATGCATTTCGATAAAATAATAAAAATTATATATTTTTAGAAATTTTTTTATATAAATATATGATTTATCAATATTATAAAAATTAATATTTTTTAAAAAGTATAAATATATTTAAGATAATTTAGTAAAATATAATTTTATTGTATTTTTTTTTGGTTAAAATTGAAATCTAGTTAAAATTCATCTTTAGTTTATCTTATTACCGTTGAAAAATTTGATGTTGTCACAATGATGAATCTCCTTGAATGCATGTGGAATGATCTGTTTTGTATTCACACAATGTTTTACTTATTTGGTATTTCATTTCTAATTTTGTGTCAACTTTAAATGAGAAAGTCATTTTTGGATATGATTTCAAAAAATTTCTATTTTTATTTATAGTTTATTCTTTTACATATATGAATGATTTTGGTAAAATTATAATGAATAATATTTGATTATCAAGAAATAATGAAAATCATGCATGATGAATTTATTTTTACAACGAAGCATTGAATTTTTGAATTTATTTTTCAATGAATCATTTTTCTATATATATATATATTATATGAATAACCACATATACATTGTACTCTATGTATAATTAATTCATTTTTTTATATGAATAGTTGAATTCTTAATTGATTTTATGATAAATTATTTAACAAAAAAGCATGTTACAATGAACATACATACCATTGTATTTTATGTGTAATAAATTAAATTTTTACATCAATTCAATAAATATGATATATAATTTAGTAAGATACAATAATTTTGATATTTTCATTATACTTTATGCATAATAATTTTTTTCATAAACTCAATATATATGACACGTAATTTAATAAGATAATAATGATTTTGATATAATCAAATTAACTTCACCGAATCTCTAAACCCTCTTTAAATTAATAAATTTCAATTTCTCGGTTAAATGATATACTATAAAAAAATCATGGTACCATTTATATTAATTTAGTTAGAATTTACTATATATTTTAAATGATGGAATAAATTAGAATTGTACATGATATATCAAAATTGTAAGAATTAATCAAGTAATCAAAAAAAGAAATCCTATATAAAACGTTTGATATGAACATGTCAAAGCCAGATAAACATAGGACCAACACTATTCAATGACCCTTCTCCATTTTAGATAAAAACACTTGAAATTTTAAAATTCTTTCACATCAGAATTCAAATTAGCTAATATTGTAACAAAATGAGATTTCAAAGAGATACTGTAATTCAATTTAAAATATTAACCTAATTACTATACATAGTAACTGCTTATTATAGTATATAATCGTCCCTGATATATGAAAACTAAAAATAGAAGACAATTTTTTCAATTACAAATTTAACACCATAGAAGTGTTGCCCTATTATTATTATGAGAAAAAGTATACAATGAATTATAGACAGAATTATCCATATCGGAACCTCTCAACTGTCTCAAATACTCATATAAGTAAAATATAACATTTGCAATGCACTTTTTTTTTAAAAAGAATTCCTGCAAACAACTCAACTCTAGTTATTTATAAAGTCTTTAAGTTCAACATGGACGTTGAGACAATATCCTGGACGCCCCAAAGTATATACTGAAATGAAAATAGGCTCTCGGGAAAGCAAGGAGGACTCACTAAAACTCTCAAATAGAAAGTGCAAAGTGATCTCAACGAAGCGCCTTTTGATGATCCTGAACACCAATATCTGCATCATAAAAAGATGTAGCTCGAATGACATCAGTATACTGAATGAACGAGTATGTAATGAAGTTGCGAAATGACAGAATGAAAGGACCGTAATAGATATAAATATGTACTCAACAGAATGTAAAGAGAAAAAGGAGTGAAATCGTTGAAACTTTACAAATACTTACTGATCTCTAAACTCAACATATTACGTGATAAGATAAAATACACTTTTAATTCTAATTAAGAGATTCTCTAACCGACAACCATCACTATGAGTAATGTGATGATACAACGTGTCGTCCACATTGTTTGAATTGTTCTATACCTTGCCAGAATATAAAATATCTCAACTAAATAGATCCACTAAAGCTCTACTAAAAAACAATAAGGTTTCGTCTAAAAATTATAATTCTTTACTCATGTTAGCCACATAGCTTATGAGGAATGTGAATTGTCTGAACTCATTCCCATATCGGTGTTCAACGCTACTTCCAATAAATATACACTCGTGCTCAAATGTATAAAACATACTCTTTCTCAATTTGAGACAATTACTCAAAATATCCTCCTTAAAAATGTGACTATGACATATCTCTAAATTCATCAACTCATTTAGAAAGAAAAAAGTCTTTTTTTCAATGTAAAAAATCATACAATTAGGACTACTTAATTCCCTTACACTCTTAGTCAAATCATTTTGAAAACTCTTTCTCAAAACTGATTTTTGTTCTCCTTACAAATCAATTTAAAGACAACATTTGCTTGGACAACATTTTCAAATTTAACTATACAGTACGATTCATGGTGAAGTATAGACATGAACCAATAACATCAAGGATCTCAATATATTGATAGATAACTCAACACTCTCGAAATAAGAACTCATAACTCAATAATATAACTTGTCCCAAGAATATTTAAAATCTAGGACAAAATCTTAGATGACTCTTTTACTGAATTTAGATATATATATATATATATATATATATATATATATATTATATATATATATATATATATATATATATAGGGTGTGAGGACGAACTAGTCCAACACTATGATAGCCTTACATATTCTGAAATGATGCTCTAAGGCTACCCCTGAACGTAAACAACCTAGGATTACGAGTGACTCTAACCCTGAGTTGGCATATCATAAGCATACTGAAAGATTACTGAATAAATAAATATACTATGCAGAAGCTTAAAGAATGATAACTTAAAGTGAGGAATACCCAAAATTGATACGAATATGAGACTATGAGTTTAATAACAACTGGAGGATCAAACTCAAAACTAAAACTGAATCTAAAACTATGGAAAAGCCTCTAACAAACTAAAGTTGTTGAGACATGCCTCCAGTTAACTCTAGCAAAACTGAAAACTAAATAAAAAGATTAAAATGTAAAGCATGTCTATTGTCCTCGAAGTATGAGGACTCACTACTCAAGCTACTAAACTGGAGATCGAGAACCTATCTATGTGTGACCTAGATTCTGAGTACCTGAACCTATATCATGAAACGGTGTAGCTATGAGTATGCGTCAGTACTTGGAATGTGCTAAGCATGCAAGATATAAAGTATAACAAAATAAAATACATAACTGAACAAAGCATACTAGCAATAACATAATCTGAACCGAATATAAATGCTGAAATATACTTAAGGCTGAGCTAAATGCACTGGTCAAGTACTAATCCTGAACATGATGTACTGAGACCGAATGTTGAAATATAACTGGAGACCTAATCAAATGCACTCAAGCCTGAATGTAGGAGCTACTATTAATCGACATAAAACAACGTAAGCTAAACATGGAGTCTGATGTATACGCTCCATTGAGAGGACCCAATTCTTGCTAGGGTTATATATGCATGACTATTCTATGTATATGCCCCATCGAGATAACCCAATATACCTTACCAAGGGTATAACGACATGAATGGCGTGATCACTAAAGTTAATGTCTACATAGGGGACTTATAAACCTACGGGGACACCTTATTCTGAAACCATATGGGTATGTTAAATCCTAGTCCAACTCGGTATTAAGTTTACTCCCAACTGAATATGTATGTAACACATTATGACTGAATTACTGAAATGCTGAATAGCTCAAAATACTGTCGTGCAAAATCTGAGAATATAACAATTATATACTGATAATGAAACATTCAAAATCTGAGGCATGTATATTTGTTTATCTAACTTAACTAATATAATTCATGAACTAAACGAATCTACACAACTAGGATTTAGAGTTTCTTGCAAGGAACTAAGCAATGATTTCACAAAAACATGATAATTTGATTATGAATACAATAACAACTAAATCACAATCAATATTCAAGGTTTTAGAAATCTAGGTCTAAACGAGATAAAGGGAATCAAGAATCTGACTAAATTTTAGGGACCTAATGGATGAAATGAACCCACTAGTGAAAATTTTCACCATACCTAGTGACGAAAATCTATGGCGAAATCCTCCGATTTCGGGGTTGAAACTTTGAAGAAAACTACTGCTTGTTCTGGGGAGTTTTGGTCGGCTTCTCCTCTTCTTTTTGCTCCAAATTGGATGATTTTAGGTGAATGGGAATTTTGGGTAAGTCTCACTAAGTTATTAGACTTAGATTGAGAAAAATGACGTAATTAAGGGACAAAATGACGAAGTTTAAGTCCCCAACGCATGAAAAAAAGACCTAAGTGACCCTAACTTAAAATCTACTAAAGGCCACCCACGGAGGGACCTACTAATCGTAAGTCGACCTACCAACCGTAGGTGGGGTCGTCGGTCAAGTCTTCCCAATAGGGCTTCACTAAAGTATAACTTTTTACTTAGTGATGAGATTTTGAAAAACTCGCTGACATTGAAAAAAGGCTTCAATTATATATCATTTGGTAAGTCATGGACCACCTAATGTCTTTTGTGCTAAGGGTAATGACCATTTGAAGTCGACCCAACATTAATTTCCCTCTAACAGGTTGCTGACCATCATCTATGGTCCAACCACGAACCGTATTGATTGATCGTGGGTGTAATCAAAGACTACAAATATTTGATCCTCAACGGTGAACCTTACCTATAGACCGTGTGTCAGACCACGAACCGTTGATGGTTTTCGTGGCTCTTGCACCGGTCTGGAAAATTGCAATTTTTTCTATTTTCTCAAATTTGTGTTGTTATATGGAAAATAAGGTTCTTGAAAACGCTTGAAGAAAAACTTGCTTGGAAACCTTGAACCCTAACTTTGGTGTTTCCTAAAGACCGTGAGCTCATATTTTTTTTTTTAGAATGTGAGGGTTGAAATAATTAGGACTGGTTGAATTTGGCTTTTGGAAGAAATTAATAGTCATTGGTTGAGGTTTTGGTATGAGAAAAAGACATAACATTTCGTTCCTAAAATGTGAAAAGAAGAGAAAACTAAATTTTCTTTAAAGTAACATGTGCAGTTGCACAATTGAAGCTTAGTTCACACAACACTTTGCACAACCTTAATGATAGCCATGACATCGCCGTATGGCCATGCGGAGGACGTATACTTCGCATGTCGATTCGCGCAGACTATGTAGTGTCCGGAAAAATAGACATACTTTTAGCAAGTAACTTGATTTGATGAACGGTCAAACTCGATTAAATAATACTTCAAGGTCTTTCATATGGTTGGTATTAAGAAAAAACACTCTTTATTATTATGAGGTATGATTAATTGAATTATTTTTTTTTTAATAAACTTACACGAAAAACTTAATCATTAGAGAACTTCTTAACTCATCTTTGTGTTAAAGGTTCATTATGACCTTAACTCACATCCAAAGCACTTCTAATACTTAGGAATAAACCTTAACATAATTGAACAAATAGTTAATCACCCGATCCAAGTTGATACACTTATGACAATTGATTCGAATTCTAAGAGTATAATTGTGAGGTGTCATACATAGAAATTTTTATGATCCATAGGTCTTTTCAAAAATTATTTTAAAGGATATTTTGGTATTTTCCTATAAATTTAAGGCTTATACTATATCATTTACCCCTATTTCTAAGTCCTATAACTATCCTTCTACCCCAAATATAACTCCAACTCTCTCATCCATTAAATCTCCAAATTATCTCAAGATCAAGAAAGAAGAAGCCAAGATTTTCAAATAAGTCTTCTTTTTTTCACCATTTCTTTGGGCTTTGGATAGCAATGTATGTAGGGTTTTTCAATCAGTTTCATTCACCCATGGATCCCTAAGCTTACTCAATTATCCAAGTCAAATTTTAATAATATTGATTAGATTTTTATTCGATTCCTCATGAGTTCTAATTTTGTTGATTCAGTTGTTTGATTTTGTTCTTATTATGATTGTCTTGACTCAATTACATTCTTTCCAATTGATTTCACATGAACTCATAAAATGTCATGATTTTGACTATGAACCTAGATGATATGGATTTATAAAAAATCTTTAATCTATGAATTATGTTTATATGAAGACAATACGTGATTTATGAAAAGAAATATTTATGATTTAGATTGATTTAAGGTGAATGAAATTGTGAAAGGATTTTCTCATATATTATGAAATCATGGCTTGGTGAAAGGTTTTCTCCCACATTCTTAATTCCAGATTTAATGAGCTACTCTATGATACTTTAAGTTTGGATTAGCAAAATAAATTGTAATTCTCCATGGGTGATGATATGTTTATGAATATGACTATTCCATTAGGATTTAACTTAGCACAAAGAGAACTTTAAGGTGCACTACACCATTTTAGGTCTACAGCAACACTAAATCTTGACAACGCTTATAAAGTGTTGCCTAAAATACTTTTGGGAACACTTTTAAAGTGTAGCCAACGATTTTGACTTTTAGCTACATTAATTTTAGCAACACTTCTAAAGTGTACTCTTTAATGGGGTAAACTACACTTTATAAGTGTTGTTATAGTTGGCAACAACTATTTACATGTATGGCCACACTTTTAAAGTGTGTTATTTTTATAATTGAAAATACAACACATTAAAAATGTGGCCTTAGTGTTTTCACCAAAATTTTATATTCCCTCCAACATTGTAACATTAAAATTTCATCTCCTTCCCATTTTATTTGGCCAAAAAAATAAAACATTAAATAAAAATTAAAAAGAATAAAACATTAAAGAAATAATAAAAAAAAGGCCACATTTCCTAAAACTTCAGCTAAAGCTTCCATTTTCAGCTGAAGAACACCATTCGCGGTAGCTGATGAAGGATCGAAGAACGGAAGAAATCAGCTGTTGTTCAAGATTGGAGAACACCATTCGTCACATTTATGTTAAACTTCAACTGAAGAACACCATTTTCAGCTGAAAAATCAAAGAGCACTGCGATTTCTCTGAACATGAACTGAAGAAGACGATTTTCCTCTCAGCTTCGTTGTTCAAGATTGGAGAGCTGAAGAAGACGATTTTCTTCAAAGATTTCTGGGTAAACTGTTGTTCCATCATATTTCCTTTTGAAAATTGAAAGAAAATGCTTCACACATCAACATGTCTCATGTCTTAAAGCTTTAGGTTGTTGAAATAGAATTTATCAGGTAAGAGATTTTACCTTCAAAAGTCTAAATTATAGCTTTCAGATTTTTATATGCTTGTATGTCAGTCAAAAATTGATGTTAGGGTTTTATGTTCTTGTGTTGTTGAGACGAATTTTGTTGATTTTGGGAGTTTAGTTTATAGTTGTATTACGTATAAAGGGCATACGTAAGCTTGGTTTTTATGGGAACCAGAGATCTTATTAATTTACTAGAATTTGCAGAGTTCTGTTTTTAAAAACACTTGTTAACTTTTTTTTAGTTTGCTATGATTTTTGTTTTTTTGAGATTTGATTCTAAAACAGTGGTTCTCTTCTTTTTTGAACTGTGATTTGCTCAGGATGCACAAAACAGAGTTGCAGCGTGTGCTCTCCATCGCTTGTTTCCAGATCTCCCAGTTCACATGCCAATTACTGAACTATATGCATCACTTATTTTGCAGTGGGAGGAAGGTCATTTTTCTAACTTCACGTGAAGTCAAATGTTTGATATTGGTATTACATTAAGCATTTTGGTAACTCAATTTTATACTTCACCCTGATCAAATTGGTCTCAATTTTACATTAAGCTTGGTTTGTCTAGTGCATTTTCAAGTATAGATAGTAACTTTAGCTAATTCAGTCGTTTTGGCCATAAGTATAGATAGTAACTCTATTTGCTGGAAATTTGTCAAAACACGGCTGGATCGACGGAAAATGCGACGGGACGTCGTGGTCACGACGAGCCGTCGTGGACCTCGCGACGGGCCACCGTGGACCTCGCGACAGGCCACCGTGGACCTCGCGACGGGCCGTCGTAGTCATGAGAGGCCGTTGTGGTCATGACGGGCCGTGGTCATGACGGGCCGTCGTGGTCATGACGGGTCGTCGTGGTCATGACGGGCCATCGTGGTTATGACGGGACGTCATAGTCATCCGTCGTGGTCATGACGGGCCGTCGTGGACTCCGTCGTCCCATACTTGCAAGTTTCTTCTGCTACTTCTCTGATCTTCATGACGAACATGCAGGACGGACCGTCATGGCTACGACGGTCCGTCACGCTTTCCGTTACAGCTGAAATTTCAAATTGATTAATTGTTAAATTTCTTAATTTTGTGTTCTTTCTTGATGGAACATATTTGTTTACTAGAGGAATTGATATTCAAGCAGTTAACGTTGTTATCAATTCTGATTTTTCTAAGAACTCAGAAACGTATTTGCACAGGGTATGTATAATAAATCTTTGATCTTGCTTATTGACTTATATATTGTTTTTGCTATTTCATCATTGGTAATTTATTGTTAGTGGCTTTGGTTTGAATTGAGCTAAGGTTTTGTTTCTCTTGACCACTATTCATCTTGCTTGTTTGGTATGGTTGAAGTGTAGTTTTGCTATGTCAGATTTAGTTTCCTTGTTTGATCGTGTGGAACATATTAACTACACAAGGAAACTAATCTAATTTTCTTTAATTTTTGCTGCTGCTGTAATCTACAATCTGGACTTGTCTCTCTTTAGTTGTTGTTAATGTATTTGGTTTAAATTGAGCTAAGGTCTTGCTTTTTTTGTTTCACTGTTTTTTTTGGCATTTGTATAGAACATTGGCATGGTATGGAATCTGCAATCTGCAGATTTGTTGTTAATGTTTTCTATAACTGCTCCTCTATATATAAATATTTCTGTCAGTAAAGTCTATTTTCTTTCTTATATATAGAATATCCATGTTATAACCATAGCTTTTGACATCCTAGTAGAAGGCATGCTTCCATAACTACAAACAAATAAACAAATAATTATTAAGAAAATCTAATTGTTTGTGTCTCCTCATTAATTCCTTTTTTTCTTTAGTGTTCGTGTTAGTTTGCGTGCATCATGGTTATTGTATAACACCAAATATTTTATATTGTTTCTTATGAAGTTTGAACCCTAATGCAATTATTCATTGTTGTTGAACTCATTTGGAATTCTAGACACCTAAGGGAAGATCATCTACTTTGAACATCAAAAGACAAGTAGGCATCTACTTTGAACATCAAAAGATGCAATCTAATTTTCTGTAACTGCTGGATTTCTTGCCTCTCTATATTGTTGCAATCTGAACTTCTTACCTCTTCTATATAACTGTCAATATCTTATTTGTGTAGGGAAATGGAGGTGATCAAATTTGAAGTGGATGACGAAGAGTTTTTGAACTATTGTAAAAGTTTAAATACATATTCGATTTATTGTGTACACATTTAGAATATTGATGTATAAGTATGGTATGTACACAACACATACTATCTTTTGGTTGTACATGAAATATTTCTCGAAGTTTATTTGAAATATATAGCTTCAATTTAATGATTAATTAGTTCATTTTGTGTTTTAGGTCACTTGTATGTATGTAAATATTTATATATATTTTGTGCTACATGTAGGCTTATAAATGTTGAAGTTACACTTTGTAAGTGTTGCTCTAGGTAGATAAAAAGTTACACTTTGAAAGTGTTGCATAGATGACCAATAAAAGGCAACACTTTTTAAGTGTGACCAATAAATCTGAAAAGGCAATGCTTCTAAGTGTAGTCTAACAAAAAATAGGTGTTGCTAATGCACGTCTTCAAACGTGCCCTTATACCTATTTGGCTACGCTTTATAAGTGTAGCCAAAGATGGCAACATTTTAAAAGTGTTGCCTAATGTCAAGGTTACGCTTCTTTTGGGCAGCACTAAAAAAGTGTTGCTGAATGTTCAAAAGTGTAGCCTTTTATCAAAGGCCACACTTTTTGCTAGTTTAGGCTACACTTACGTGGTGTTGCTGTAGGCCAAAAATGGTGTAGTGGTGGATGCTCAAATAGGATAGTCTCTAGTAGCAATCTCTAGTTTCAAACTACGTGCCCCGCATGATTGTCTTAAATGACCTAACTAGTGGATCCACGTATAGCATGTGATATGATCCAGGCAAATAGACTCTTCTTTTTCCGTATGAGAGTCACATCAAATTACATATTATAGCTTATGGTCTATTATCGATTAAAACAAATATTCCACAGAATGAACTAAGTTACTTTTAAAGCTTTTATGCAGCTTCATTAAGTTCTAAGATGCATTGATCATATTCATGATTTATGATTCTTCTTTTTAAAATTTTACTATGCTTAGTTTGGACATGTATATCATGTTTTCGATTATGTCTTTTTATGCTCATGTTTCATGTTTTATGGCATATTCCTCATTCTTATAAGTACATTTAATGTACTAAGCCATATATACTTGTGCCTTATTTCACGAATGTAGGGTCTGATGATCTTCCTCCTCCCATCCGTGGCTAGTGGATTGCTTAGTAGATTGAAGGTTTGGTAATCCTCATGTTCTCATAGACTTGTCACCTATGTTACATTCTTTGATTCTTTCGTTTTCAGATGTTGTACGTGGTGTTTGGATTACGTTCTGACCATTAAAACTCCCTCATATATGAAATATTTTATATTGTGTATATGTGTGTCAAGTGGATTGTGTAGGGCCTCTCAGAATCTTATACGTCATGTCATGTTTAGGGTGTACTTTAAGTCATGACAATGGACTATGTTGGTACGATTTCGATGATGTGGGTTTCAAGATCGTTTGAGGCCAACTTTTATTCTTTGGCTTAGTCCTCAAATGTGTTTGTTCATCATTCCCTGATGTTCGTTTTTTAAATGGATCCTTATGTCACATGTTGCTATATCATTCGTCCCCGTGAACAAGCTCATTTTTAACCATGCAAATATAATTATAAGTAATGGTGAACTTGGTATGATATGATATTATAATTTTGATACGATAATTTTTGTATTCATTTTTTTTTAACTATTTATATCATTATCATACCAATTTAATTCAATATGATTTGGTATTTTGAAGTTTGGTTTCAGTATTTTGCAGTATGGTAAATCTGTAATCATAGTTTGTTCAACTTTGATTAATATATATCGTACAAAAGAGTATCATGACTTCGACAATTAAAAAAATCAATTGTATTATACTAATACATCATACATGAATAGATATATATTCAAAAGAAATTACAAATAACTCCTTCTGTTAATCAATTATATTTAGAATACATTTCAATCAAAATAGAATAGTCAAAGTTTCAACTTCTAAACATTTAGTTATATTAATACTAGGTATCATGTTTTTAGTATTTTAATAATATATATATTATATATATATATATATTATATATATATATATCTATATATATATATATATATATATTATATATATATATAAAATAAGGTGATATTTCAAGATAAACAAGTAAGGTGATATTTCAGTAAATATGGAGGTTTTTTCTAAATGTTGTGAAAATAAGGTGATATTTCAAAATAAGGTGATATTTCAAGATAAACAAGTAAGGTGATATTTCAGTAAATATGGAGGTTTTTTCTAAATGTTGTGTCCTACTCAGTACTCCTTCACTCTCTTGTTCTTTTATGTAATTATCATTTTAGTTTCTAGTTTAACTTCCCTTTTTTTTCTTTTTTTTTTGAATCTATTATTACTGTTCATCTCTTTCTCTTAGCCTTTGTTCTTAAAAATAATCTTCTTTAACCACACCCCGGATTTGGTTATTCATAGTTCTTTTTCTCAGAACAATTAACCTGACAATGTCCTAGGAATTTACAGGTTAATCCATCGATATTTTTAAGAAGCTAAGAGACTAACCATATACTAAGTAATATAGATTCATGATGAAATTTATAAATTTACATGAATATTTAAAGTAAAGACACATGATTTACATAAAACACACATAATTTACATATATGGAAAGTTTACTAGAAACTTAAATATGAAAACTTACATTATTAGAACAGAGTGAAGTTTCCCTTTCGGGAAACCCGAAAAATCTTCCAAGCTTTACTTAAACAAACTTTTAAAAATAAGAAATAAAGAACTGAAAACTTTTTTACAATCTTAAAAAGATAACTTATATTAAAGATGTTGGTATGAGGATTTTGAGAGATTTTTGTAGTGATTGTCTTTTCTTTTTCTTGCCTTCTATCTCCTCTTGTCTTGATAATGTCTGCTTTTATAGGTGTCTTCGGACTTCAAATTCCGGATTTCAAATGGAAAAGGGAATCTTATTACTTCAGCCGGGTACACATTTGGGCCCCATCGTCACGTGAAGTTATTGTCCCTTCTTCTTGCATTATTGTTTCTGGAATCTGATTTATTATCTTATCTCTTTTCCTGAATACGACGCGTCCCAACAGTTTTTCCACATGTGTGGTAGTGAGTAAAGTGGGACTCACATATTTGACTAAAGAGGCATCCCTCTTTTAAGTGTATATTACAAGACAATATTTATATATATTTAAATTATTTTTTTTATGTGTCTAAATTATGCAATGCAATTGAATCAAAACTTGCTCCTGAATCATCATCATTAGGGTCTTGGGCAAATTGCATTGGGTCTTCAAAATTATCTGAATTATTTGAACTAGGAGTAGAAATTCGTCTTGGGCTCTGTATTGGGCTTGGGTTTATATGTTTATCTTTTTCTTGTCTTTGTTTGAGTAGTTTTTCTACAGTCTGGGTTATTAGGAATTCTAACTCTTTATTTTTTTGGGCTTTTTAAACTTTTTTTCTGATTGTCTAGTTAAATGAGAGTGGTAATTTTCTTCTTGAAGATGAACTTTCGTCTCTTTCACTTTTTGGCAAAGTGACAGCCATTAACGGATTTGAGAAGTCTTTACCGGCCACCGTTTGAACCGGACTAGCTGTATCATTATCCGATACAGTGGATTTCTTAGCATTCAGGGGGGAAAGCACACCCATCTCATCCATTTTTGTTTAGGATGAAAAACCCTGTGTATCTGTCTGAGTTTGTATATTCTTACCTTTGCTTTCCAATTTGCTGAGTCTTTCCCTGAGCTTGGCATTTTCTTCCATTAAGGCTTCATTTTTTAAATTTAGCCTCTTGAATGCTTCAGTCATGGATGAGCAATGGTCACAAAATATAATTTTGTTTGTGTCTTTTTGGATGTTATACTGTGGGATTTTTTCTGGGTTTTGTCTGAGAGCTGAAGAAATATAATAGTTTGGTCCTAATGTTCCTCTAGCATAGTCTAAAGCTTCTGTAAAATCATTAAAACCTTTGAAAAGTGGTTTACGAAAATCTTTGATTGAATCTAAAACTTCTATCCATGTTTGAAACACACCGTTTGTCTTACCATGAATTACTACGTAGTATTTAAATTTATTCTCCGTATTTTTACTGGTTAAATAGTATCCTAAAGCATTTAAAACAACAATTATATATTTAGTGTCTTTTTTATTACGTGCTATCCATATGTTATCTATAAGACATGTCTGTTGTTTGTCTAATTGACAGTTAGGTAAATGTCTAAATGTTAAATTTGACGGTTCATATGCAATTAAGTTTTGTATTCCAAATTGCATTCTATCTATTCTAACATCGTCAATTTTATCTAATGATTTAAAATGTAAATTAGCTAACACTGTCTGCTTATAAGAGTCTGCCAAACCTGAGGTTGAAGGTTGAACCCTTTTACCTTTGTCTGATAGTAGAGGTCTCATTCTGTAAAATTTAAGCTTTAATTAGTAATCTACTTAATTGATCTGCAATATTATTATCATTTCCTTTGATGTGCTCAAAAACTATAGAATTGTAAATAGATATGGTATCTAAAAAATTTAACCATCTTCTTCTACTGCTAGTTTTATCATTAATTTTTTGATAAAACTTTACTATTGCTTCACAATCTGTTCTTACTAATATTTCTAGTTTATTTAAAATATAAATTCTAAAGCTATCTAAACCATATATTACAGCTAAAATTTCAACATCTATACTAGCCTTATTACCTTTTTCTTTAAATTTTCCACTTTGATAAGCGCATATCTTTTCTTCTTGTTTAATACTATATTTATGTGGTTTTGATTTTAGTACTGCACCCCATCCTTCAAAGCTTCCATCTGTTTCTATTATTAAATAATCTGTTTCTAGTGGCATATTTAGATCAGGAATGTTTTTTATTCTCTCTTTTATTTTTTGTACTAATTTTATGTCTTCTATATTAAAATTTCTTTGTCATTTTTTCCTGTCTTAGAATACAATGGTCCTGCTATTTTTCCTAAATCTTTTATAAAAGGTCTTGCATAATTAACTATACCTAGAAATTTTTGTAAATCCTTTAAATTATCTAATTTATCTGGCATATCTAATGCCTTTTTAGCTATATGAGGTTGTAATCTAACCTTTCCTTCTCCTAAAATAATTCCTAAAAAATTTATATAATTTTTACATAGTTCCATTTTCTTTTTACTAATTATTATTCCATTATTAACAAATAGCCTAAAAACTGTTTGTAAATGTCCTAAATGTTCTTTTATATCTTTACTAAATACTAGAATATCATCTACATATACTAAAACAAATCTTTTGTATTCTCCAAATATTTTATCCATTTTTCTTTGAAATATTGGAGGTGCTGTTTTTAATCCAAATGGCATAACTAGCCATTCAAAATGTCCTTCCGGGCAAGTAAATGCTGTCCATTCTATACTATCTGGATGCATTTTTATTTGCCAGTATCCTGACTTACAATCAAATTTACTAAAAATTGTTTTACCTTGAATTCTATTTATTAACTCTGTTTTATCTGGTAATTTATATCCATCTGTTCTAGTATTATCATTTAATCTCTTATAGTTTATGACCATTCTGGCCTTTCCTCTAACTATTTCATTATGATTTCGTACCATAAAGGCTGTTGATCTATGTTTTGAAGTTGATCTTCTTATTACTCCTAATTCTAATAGTTTTCTTTATTTGTATTTGAAGTCTTCTTGATCTTGATTTGTGGCTTCTATAGAGGCCGTTTTTATTATATATTCTTCTGGTTTATGATATCTAATTTACATACTATATTATTATTTTCCCAATTTTAGGGGTTTTTCTCCTATTATTTCTATTTCATCTAGGATCTTTACTATATTATCTAAGTCTTGCTGATTTTTTATTTCTCCTATTCTTTGTATTCCTGTCTTAAAATTATATAGCTCTGTTTCCATTTCTATTAAAACATAGTTTTTATTAATTATTTTATCTTCTTCATCTATTTCTAATGTATTCTCATATAATGTATTACATTCCTTTTTAATACATTGTATATTATTTTCACAGTTATCGCAACATTTTTCTTTATGTCTTAATTTAGTTTCGATTTTATTAGTTAAAACTGAAGTATAAGTAGTGTTTTTCATAAAAAGTATTCCGTCTCTGGTTATTAAAGTTCCTCCTTTGTTATATAATATAAAATCTAATCCTAACACAAAATCTACTCTTATATCCAGATCTCTTACCCATATTTTATCCATTTTATAGGTGGGTTTATAAAATTCTGAACAATTGTTTAAGAAACTTATTTGAGCTTTATCTATATAATGTCTATCTATATTATGTGTTCCATCCATTTGCATGGCTGCAAGTGGTTTTTCTAAAGTTTTTATTAATTCTATGGGTACAATCTTTTTATTTAGAATACTTTTAGTACATCCTGAATCTATTAATGCTAAAGTCTCTATTTCATATTTTCCAATATGAAGTTTTGCTAATATTTTAATAGTATTTATATTTTTGTCTTCATTACATATTAAAGTGTTAGATTCTTCTTCCATTATTATTCTTGATTATCTACTGGTTGTTCCTGTTGTATATTTTTTCCTTTTTCTAACCTTACTATTCTTTCTTCTAATTCTTTTATTTTTGCTTCTAATACTAGCACTTTAAGTTTACTAGAGGTTCATCTGTGTATATTTCTTTTCTTTTCTGAGTTATTATTCCTAATTGAGTCTCTATGCAATTTATACATCCTTCTATAAAACATTTATTACATTTAGCTCTTTGATGTTTGCTTGGGTACCATTTCACACAACCAGTTACATGGATTACTATCTAATCCAGTATCTTTTTCAAAATCATGTTCACATTCTACTATATTCATAAAATTATTTTTAGATTATCTATATTCTAGTCTTCTATTCCTATTTCATTAATTAATTCTTCTTCTCCTTCTGAATTAGAAGAATCTTCTTCTTTGTTATTTTCGTCTATATCAATACTTACTATAGAGTAAATACTTTCATTGTCTGACATATATTCGTCTACATTTAATAATGCTTCATTAAATTCTCTCTACTAGTTGTGCATTTCTGGTTTTAGCATTATATCTTTTAGGACAAGTGTTTGCTAAATGTTCTATACTTCCACATGTAAAACATTCTAGCTTATTTTTATAATTTCTATCTGTTCTGTATTTTCTAACATGTCTATCTCTATTTAGATATGGTTTCCTTGCTGAGGATTTTCTAAGAAAATATCCTTTCCTATTATATCTCTTATTATTTTGTGGATGGTATTTTTTATATCTTTTCTTTTTATATTGGTCTTTATCATAACTTTGAGTTGTATATATTATATCTTTACAGAAATTCATTTCATTCTGTTTTAGTTGCTTTTGTATTTGTAGATTAGTACATTTTTCTTGTAGTATTTCCATTATATGTTGTATTCTATGTCCTATTGACCATTTTGCTTGAGGATTTTGAGCTACTCCATCTCTTTTAGTCCATCTTTCTTCTATTTCTCTACCTAAAGCTCCTGGTAATTTATTAAATAATTTTTTACCTAAGTCTTGGTCAAAAGCATTTCCACTAATTGTACAATAATAGAAGTAATCATTTAAAAATTTCTTTATATAATACCAATTACTTATACTTAATTGTTCTAATTTTATTACAGCATTTCGTTGTAGAGCTAATAATCCACTATTTGGATCTTCTCCTGTTATTAATGTATGTATTTTATTTGTAAAGTTATAAGGATTTGGCCCTAATGATACTAAATACTGAAATTCTGATGGGAATTCTACTTTATAAGCTTCCCATAGAGCTTTAGTTGATTCTCCTAAAAATGTTTCTAAATATTTGTACATAGTTTCAGCATCAGTTTCTGTATAATTTTTTATAAAGTCTGCTACTACTATTCCTTTCCATAAGTCTATTACTGAATTCCATCTTTGTGGATCATGTGCTGCTATATTTAAGATTTTACCTTTACTTCCTCCTTCTTGAAGTATTATTGGTTCTTCTATAGGCATTCTTTTTCCCATAGGTTTTACTTCTATTGTTGGAGTATCTCCTTGTCTATATACTCTTCTACGTGGTATATTTCCTGTGCTATTGTCTGCAGTATGTCCTTGTTCATTTGTTCTTTGAAATGGACTACTAGAACTAGCTGTTTCCATTAATTCTTTCTGACTAAGTATAGATTCTAATTCGGATATTTCACTATCATCATCTTGTATTTGTGTCATTATATTATTGCTTTTATCTAATTTATCTTGTAAATCTTTTTCTAATCTATATCCTTTATTATCATTTCTTTGTTTACATATTTTAAAATGAGATATTACTTTTTCTAAATTTAAATCTTTTAATTTACATCCTTTACATGTAAATAATCTATTATTATTTTCTTTGCATATCTCTTTTGTTTTTTCTATAGCTATATCTACTGCGTAATCTTCTTCTAATGTTATTTCTATATTCATTCCTTCTAAAGGCATTTCTTCTATAGTACTTTCTTCTTCAAAGTCTTTTTGAGCTTCATAATTATAATTTGTAAATCTAATTGAAGGTTCTCCTTTAGAATTTGTATATATTAAGTGAGCATCTGGTGTTAATGCTTCTTTTTCTTTAAAGTCTCCTAACTTCCATTCTAATCCTGCATATTCTTCAGGGTCTATTTTTATTGGTTTTATTAGTTTTATTCCTCTATTCCCCATTACTTCTACTACATCGTTTATCTGTAGTTTAAATCTAGTATTACTATTATCTGTCATTTTTCCTAGGAATCCTACACATATTAATAAATTTTTTCCACTACTCATTTCTTCATATCCTTTAGTTTGTATTCCTATTCTTATCTTAGTTCCAAATTCCTTTAAATTCATCATAAAGTCTGGACTTATGTAGAAAATTCCTCCATTATTAGTCATGTCTACTTCTGTTAATCCTATAATTGCTTTTTTTTATATCTGACCATCTATTATCGTATATAGTAATTAATACTTTTGTTCCTAAATTTTTTCTAGTTAATCCTTTAATTCCTATAACTATTAATCCTATATGCATTAGATCTTTTTAGCGTATTGTATTTCTTTTATAGATTCAGTGTTTACTAGTGGTAACGATACTGAATTTTTCCTAATACTGATAGTTTTTTCTCTATAGTGTCTGTATAATTGAGATTTTGAATTTGTATTATATAGTACTTTTGGATTTAATAATTTTAATTGATTTTGTTGAAAGATTTGTATATCTTTATCTGTGTCTATTATTCTCCTAATTGTTGATTATTTTCTTCTCTTGTTTTTTCTATTAATTTTTTGATATAAAGTTATTACTTATTTTATTCTGGGTGTAACTAGGTTCTGGTCTTTTATCTCTTGATCTAGTTGGAAAAATGTCCATTTTTTTCTGTTCTTTTTTAATTATTTTTTCTTTTTGAGGAGTAATTTCTATTTTATTTAGCTTTTCTATTAGTTCTCCTATTCCAGTTGTATCTATATTCTTACTTTCAAATTTTTCTTTATAGTTTCTATCTATCTTGTTATTTAGTGATAATAAAAGTGATATTATTATATTATTTTGTTGCATAATAACTTGATCTGATTTTGAAGATGGGATAAAATCTTTATAGTCTGATGGAAGGATTATTCTTTTTTCTATTAATTTTATTGCTTCTTTATTTGTCTCTGCTTCTATTAAATCTATCATGAAAGAACTATTTCTTTTATTGATTCTAATTCTGTTTTTATTTCTTGTATCTTTATTATTAATGTATTACTAATTTCTTTTTCTTCTTTAGATTTTTTTTTAATTCGTTTAATTTTTTATTTAAGTCTATTCCTTGTTCTTTTAAGAAGTCTAGATTTTTTCTATTTTGCTAAAAAAGCTGTTTCTGCTTGCTTATTTTGTATTTCTTCTTGTTCACTTAATATCTTTATGATTTTATTATTTGATTCTTTTAATTTTTCGCTAAGATTAATTATAAAATCTATTAGAGTATTATATTGAGTATCTTCTGTATGTAAAATATGATTTCCGTTTTCGAAGTTACACTTAATTGTACTGTCTGGTTTTACTCTTTGAAATCTTTTTTCTATTTGGATCTGTAAGTCTAGATAGTCTATATTCTTTGATGAAGCTATTTTTACTATGTATTATTTTTATCCTAAGGTAGTTGCTTTATAACACTCATAAAAATATATTATTCTTTTATTCACATATTCTATATCTCTTTCAAGTCCTTGTACTTCCCATTTTAAACCATTTATATATTCACACGTTTGTCTATAGTTTTTTCAACATACTTGTTTTTTGGTACAAAAAATTCGTTTTCATATATATATTATATATATATATATATATATATAGTATATATATATATATATATTATATATATATATATATATATATATAAAGCTTCTATAGATTTTTTTTATTCTTACTTATCTTTTCTTATCTTCTATATGTTGATATCTTAGTTTATATGAATTCTTACACTCCCAAAACAGGGCATACACTTCATAAAATATGTTTTAGTGGGATATTTCTAGTTTTAAAGTGTATTATTAATTTTTTGTTCTAATTTTCTAGCTTCAATAAATATGTAATCTAAATATAGTTATCTCTTTTTATCAATAGCTATTTTTAAATCTTCAAGTAGTATGTTTGCTTAAAATATAATTCTTTTAGTTCTTTTTTAATTTTCTTATATTCTTTAGTATTTCTTCGTGGTCTTCTCATATACTATCCTATAGAATTATAGTAATAAGGATTATTTTTAATTAGTTTGATTTAGTTAAATTATATAAAAAAATCTCTAGAGAATCATCTAAGTGACTTAGGATTAAGTTATCTTTAACTTATACATATAAGAATTCAGTAAAAACACTTAGAGAAGTCCTTAGACAAAATATAAGACAAATTAGCGAAGAATTAAGTCAAATAGAATTTGAGATTAAAGAAGTAATAGATAGAATCAAACTAATTAAAAATAATCCTTATTACTATAATTCTATAGGATAGTATATGAGAAGACCACGAAGAAATACTAAAGAATATAAGAAAATTAAAAAAGAACTAAAAGAATTATATTTTAAAGCAAACATACTACTTGAAGATTTAAAAATAGCTATTGATAAAAAAGAGATAACTAAATATTTAGATTACATATTTATTGAAGCTAGAAAATTAGAACAAAAATTAATAATACACTTTAAAACTAGAAATATCCCACTAAAACATATTTTATTATGAAGTGTATGCCCTGTTTTTGGAGTGTAAGAATTCATAATAAACTAAGATATCAACATATAGAAGATAAGAAAAGATTAGTAAGAATAAAAAATCTATAGAAGCTTATATATATATATATATATATATATATCATATAATATATATATATTATATATATATATATATATGAAACGAATTTTTTTGTACCAAAAAAACAAGTATGTTGAAAAAACTATAGACAACGGTGAATATATAAATGGTTTAAAATGGGAAGTACAAGGACTTGAAAGAGATATAGAATATGTGAATAAAAGAATAATATATTTTTATGAGTGTTATAAAGCAACTACCTTAGGATAAAAATAATACATAGTAAAAATAGCTTCATCAAAGAATATAGACTATCTAGACTTACAGATCCAAATAAAAAAATTTCAAAGAGTACAACCAGACAGTACAATTAAGTGTAACTTCGAAAACGGAAATCATATTTTAACATACAGAAGATCTCAATATACTCTAATAGATTTTATAATTAATCTTACGAAAAATTAAAAGAATCAAATAATAAAATCATAAAGATATTAAGTGAACAAGAAGAAATACAAAATAAGCAGAAACAACTTTTTAGCAAAATAGAAAATATCTAGACTTCTTAAAAGAACAAGGAATAGACTTAAATAAAAAATTAAACGAATTAAAAAATAAATCTAAAGAAGAAATTAGTATACATAATAATAAAGATACAAGAAATAAAAACAGAATTAGAATCAATAATAGAAATAGTTCTTTCATGATAGATTTAATAGAAGCAAGACAATAAAGAAGCAATAAAATTAATAGAAAAAAGAATAATCCTTCCTCAGACTATAAAGATTTTTCCCATCTTCAAAATCAGATCAAGTTATTATGCAACAAAATAATATAATAATATCACTTTTATTATCACTAAATAACAAGATAGATAGAAACTATAAAGAAAAAAAATTTGAAAGTAAGAAATAGATACAACTGGAATAGAGAACTAATAGAAAAGCTAATAAAAGAAATTACTCCTCAAAAAGAAAAAATAATTAAAAAAGAACAGAAAAAATGGACATTTTTCCAACTAGATCAAGAGATAAAAGACCAGAACCTAGTTACACCCAGAATAAATGTCACGACCCAAAAATGGGTGTGATGGCACTCGTCTTATCCCACCAAGACAAGTCAGCCTAAAACCAAATATCTAACAAAGTGCGGAAGTAAATGACAATCCAACAACAATTCCTATTATGAAACCAAGTCACATTAATCCAATCCCCAAAATCAGGTTGTCACGTGCACAAGCCTCTAATGTAAATATTAGAATTGAAATAAAATAGAAGTCTAAATGAAGTTGTCTTTCAAGTAAAAACAAAGTCATAAACTGGAGTAGGAAAGTTCGCTGAGATGACAAGCAGCTACCTCACAATTCCTCCACAAGATGCCTCGGAAACGAAAAGAATGACAAGTATCACGAAGATCCAGGCTCGTATCCTACAAAAATTTGTAGAAGCAAGGGTGAGTACCAAACCACGCGTAC
>JAKWIY010001231.1:0-23183 GCA_027704805.1 Solanum corneliomulleri | reverse complement strand
CTCAAGAGCATATTTTGCAAAACTTTCTACTTGTGAGACTGCAAAGGAAGCTTTAAATTCCCTGGAAACTGAGGTGTACGGAGACGAAAAGGTATGCACTATAATCATCAAACTCGTAGAAGAGAGTTTCAAAATTAAAGATGATAGAATCTGAAAAAATTGATGAATATTGCATATGAATCATGAATATCATTAATGAAATGATAAAGCATGGTGATACAATTTCTTACCAATAAATTGTGGAAAAAATTTTAATTAGTGTTACAGAAAAATGTGAGTACATTGTTGCTATTACTAAGGAAATGAAAGATCTTTCAAAGCTTTCCATCAAACAACTAGTTTGATATTTTCGTGCACACGAGAAACAAATTTCGTTTCGCCAAGATCAACCATAAGAGACAGTTTTCCAGTCCAAAACAAATGAGAATTCTCAAAAATTCTCAAAAGATCAACATAAGAAGAATTGCAATCCAAAAAAGAAGCAGAATCATGATGGTTCTTCCAAGAAGGTTGAAGAAAAAGGTGAGAAAAACTCTAGTCTTTTTTTGTTAAGTTTGTAAAATGACTAATCACACTGCAAAAACATGTTGGCAGAAAGGCAAGCCCCAATGTAACTTTTTGTAAAAATTTGGCCATGTTGAGAAGGATTACTGGCATGAGAAACAGGAGCAAGCAAATTTTTATAAAAACAAGAGGAAGAAAGGGAAGAAAATATTTTCTTTGCTTCTAAATCTTATACTTCAATAGAAAAACAATGAATGGTATCTTGATAGTGGTTGTAATAATCACATGACATGAGATGAAAGGGATTTCCTCTCAATTGATAATAGCATTACTACTAATGTGAGAATTGGGAATGGAGCCTTAGTTGATGCAAAAGGTAAGGGACCATGTCGATCTACATGAAAGGGAGCGGTAAACAAATTCATAATGTTCTTTATCTTCCTGACTTGGAAGAAATTTGCTTCGTGTTTGGTCAACCCATATAAAATGGTTATTCTCTTGTGTTTAGAGATAATTATTGCACAATTTATGATAAAATTGAGCCAAATCAAGTCATTGTTGATGTAAATATAATAAAAAGAAACTCTCCTTTGCAATTTTGTTACAATGCATCAAAAATGTAATTGTAGATGATTCATGACTTCGACACAAAAGATTTTGGCACTTGAATTTTCATGGTTTGAGGCTTCTCAAACAAAAAGACGTGGTTCAAGACCTTCCAGATATACATACTAAGGTGGATCCCTGTGAAAGTTTATAATGGAAAAACAACATAGAAAGTCTTTTCCAAACGGGATGTTTGGAGAGCAAGTGTATTTTGGAACTAATCTATACCGACATTTGCGGACGAATAAAGACTCAATCTCTTGGAAGTCGAAGATACTTTCTAATATTTATTGATGATATCTCAAGAATGACTTATGCGGACAAATAAAGACTCAATCTCTTGAAACAAAGGTTAGAAGCATTTGACACAGTCAAGAATTTTAAAGCCCTTGTTAATAAGTAAAAAGGTTCAAGCATCAAAACCATTCGTAGTGATAAAGGAGGTGAATACACAAGTTGAATATTTGAAGAATATTGAAAAAATGAGGGCATTAAGAAGCAACTTACAACAGGGTACCATCCTCAACAAAATGGTGTATCTGAAGAAGAAATTAAACATTTGTTGGCCAGAACTATGATAAATGAGCAAGGATACAAAAACTTTTTTTTGGAAGAAACAATACATACAACAGTTTACATCCTTAACAGGTGCCCGACAAAGGCACTAAAGGACAAGACACAGTTGAAGCTGGAGTGGAATGAAACCTTATGTAAGTCATTTTAAAATTGTGAATGTATTTGTTATGCTTATGTACCTACTGAGAAAAGAACTAAATTAGATGAAAAAAATTCAAAAATGTTTATTTCTTGGATATAGTGACGTGACGAAAGGATTTAGGCTTCTCGATGTCAAAACAAACAGACTTGTTGTTAGTAGAGATGTCATTTTTGATGAAAAATAACATGGAATTGGAAGGATAAAAAGATAGAGAATACTACTATCACATCTTCAAATCAAGAAGAGGAATGAGAAAGAGGAAGATGTCCCTCAAGGGGGAGAAATCCCAGATTCAGATGATAAAGAACCACTTCAAGAGGAACAAAAATGTTGAGTGACATTTATCAGCGATGTAACTTTACCGGTGTTGAGCCAGAAAATTATGAAGAAGCAATAAGCATGATGTTTGGACGAAATCCATGGAAGAACAAATTCGGATGATTGAAAAAAGTAAAAGTGGGAGCTTGTGGCTATACCCAGAGAAAGAGAAGTTGTAAGTCTAAAATGGATTTACAAAATCAAACTCAATAAGGAAGAAGATATTCAAAAGCACAAACCAAGATTGGTTGCTAGAAACTACATGCAAAACCGTGTATTGATTTTTATGAAACTTTGTCTGCAGTTGCTCGTCTTGAGACAATTAGAACCGTAATTGTTGTTGCTGCAAAAATAAATGAAAAATATTTCAACTCGATGTTAAATCTTCATTTCTTCATGGAAAACTTTATGAAGAGATTTATTTTGAGCAACCTCAAGGATTTTTTGTTCAAGGGGGAGAAGATGTATAGGCTAAAAAAAGCTATTCACCGGCTGAAGCAAGCTCTAAGATCCTGATACAATGAAATGATACATACTTTCTGAAAAATAATTTTCAGAGAAGTAAAGTTGAAGCCACTTTGTATGTGAAGAAAGAACATGACAACGTTATCATTGTTTGTGTTTATGTGGATGATCTGTTCTTTACGGGATATGATATGAAGATGATGCAGAAATTCAAGCAAGATTCGATGCAAGCCTATGAAATGAGTGATTTTGGGTTGCTAAATTATTTCGTAGGCATCGAAGATTCTCAAGTGATAGAAGATATTTTTCATTTCTCAAAAGAAGTATACTAAAAGTATTCTTCAAAATATCAAATTGATGGATTGTAGGTCTGTGGTCATACCAATATGAGCAAATGAGAAGTTCAGAAAAGCTAATGGAGAAAAGAAATCTAATAGCTTACTTTATTGGTGCTTGATCAGAAGTTTGTTACATCTTTCTTCAACAAGGCGATACATTATGTTTGCTCCTAGTTTATTATCCAGATTCATGTTAGAACCAAGTCAAGTGCATTTTGGAGTTGTAAAGCGTGTTCTACACTACTTGCAAGAAACAATGGACTATGGAATAATGTACAAATTTGGTGGAGATTTGAACTTAACTTGTAATTCTGATAGTGATTAGGCTTGAAGGATTGATGACATGAAGAGTACTTCTGAGTATGCTTTCTTATTTAGATTAAGTATTTGTTCTTCGTTATAAAAAAGCAAAGTGTTGTTGCTCAATTCACCTCTGAAATAGAATATGTTTCAGCAACTAACGCTACTTCTCAAACTATTTGTCTAAGTAGAATATTTGAAGACATTGATGAAAAACAAAAAAGAGGGACTGTTATATATTGTGATAAAAAATCAGCAAATGCAATTACCAAGAATCGAGTCAGCCATGAAAGATCAAAGCATATTTCCATCAAGTATCATTTTATATGAGAAACACAAGAGAAAGGCGAAATTCTGTTGCATTATTGTCATGAGAACAACTTGCTAACACTCTTCACCAAAGCACTTTCTAGAGAAAATATTTGCTATCATTAAGAACGCTTTGGAGTTATCTAGCAAATGCATTAAGGGGGAGTGTTGGAATTAATATATCGATGTTTATCCTTCCAAAATTGTCTCTTACTTTCAAGAAGTCTTTTTTAGAATTTCGTAATACATATATAGTAAATTGTGATACATGTATTTAGTTATTTATGCAAGAACTTTTGATTTACATTATTACTAGTATAAATAGAGATATAGGTGATAATTTTAATCATCTCAAGTGGCCTTAAGTATCCTATATAAAACATGAGCATTGTCTAAACATAGTATTGTCCTTCCATATTCCCTACAAAAATGAAGTGGAGAACCCAATGAAAGTTGCAGAAGCTGAAACATCTAAGCCGTAAGTCATACTTTATCCTGATCCTTTCTGCTATACTTTTACCTCTCAAGTCAATCTTAAGTTATTTTGATTAATTCTAGTGTGTATCTTTACAAATGCTAGTGGTAGTTCAAATATTCTGCACACCATCATTTGAAATTGCATTTGTTTGTTTTATCTTATTAAGTTCTTTCATCGCTTGTTGGATTGGCCTTTGAATTGGACTCAACTTCAACTCGCCATTGGGTACAATGGAAGGCTAGTAGTAGTGGGATTAAGTTTTCATGTTAGTATGTTTACTTAGCTCTGATACTCTCTACTAATATGTTAGCCTAGTTAAACTTACATGATAATAGAAAATGTAGAGAACTTCTAGTTCTAGAGAAACTAATAACTTTATAACATTGGATTCTGGATGTTGCAAAGGGATGGGGTAAACCTCACTCCAGTGTAATAGCCAGCAAACCATTCATAAGATGTAAACCACACTAGCAAGCCCCAGACGAGCTCGACCGAGAAAGTATGCAGGGAGTTTCGAACCTGAGACACCCATTTGGGAGATCGCCCGCTCAACTAACTCGGTCACTCTTGTGGGTGTTGTAGATAAATTATTGTTTAGGTTATCTACATTTTTATACAATGCCATTTATAGTTTGTTTTAATGGAGCAAGCGGTGTATCTATTCTTTTGGGTTGGATGCTACAAGCAATAAATATCAACTTCCTTAAAATGAATTCCGACAATCATTGGAGTTAGGAACCGTCGGGCAGAGGACATCGCTCACATACACTCTCTAACTTTTGATCTATGTAGGATTATTACTCTTCTCAAGACCAACTTCATAGTGAATAATCTTACTACAGGATAGAAACTAGAAAAAGCATATTATTGTTAGAAATTTGAATAGATATCTTGTAAAATGGCAAGTTGTTATTCCCCAAAAGAAAAAGAGTACTAGGAACTTCAATAGTATTTATCCATCACTCTCGATTTTTAGTTTTTGTATTTCTGATGTAAAGATAAAGTGCTTTCCATTTGCCAGGTTTGATGTCCAAGTTGTTGATGTTGGATCCATCGCTGATTGGGTGAAAATCAATGTTAGTGAAACAGTAAGTTCCTCTCATAAGTAAAATAATTAAGAACCTCTAGATTATGAATTTCCATTTCTCTCACAAGATTTGTAATGATCTTATGCAAACAGAATGATTCCTTTACGGTCTATATATATGCATTGGTGCCTGGGCTTTTACTAGACGAAGTGTAATACCAATCATGCTACTTGTTTCCATCAAGTGCATTCATTCTGTTTTCGTCTTTTTACACCATCTCAAATCCCTAATCTCCTTATTTCTTGGTAAACATAGGTATGGGCTCCATCAGATCCAGCTGGTCGGTTGGTCATTCATTACCGGTCAGCCAAACCAACTTGACAATTTTGGGGTGTTACTTCCTTCAAGAAGGTACACACCTTGCTATTTATTGAACGGATTTTTACTTTGATGGAGTACAGAAAATCTTTTCCTTACTTGCATAATTTTGTACTGGTAATTTTATTTAGTAAAGAGAAACTTTCTTGCCGAAAACTTGATATTTGTTCAATAGATCTAAAACTATATCATTGTTACGTTTCTATTTGTTGATCAGAACACTTTAAGAAATCTACGACCATCAAAAGGATCTCCATTTGTAAGTTGGCTCACATAATTTTTCTTTCATGTGATCACCTTACCTGCTAGAATTGATCAACTTTGGACCAACGATGGTGTCACCCTTCATGGGTGTCCTCATGTTCGTGTTCCATATGGCTTGTGCTTGTGCCGAGGACATGTGCTTGTGAATTTATGATGAGAAAGATAATTTTATATTTCTTTTTATTGGTTAGTAATATTACATAATATTAAGGCAGTTTAAAGTTGAACGGTAATCGATTATTCCAATTGAAAAAAAGTTATTGGTTTATTGATAACTAGGTAAATTGCATGCGCTTCGTGTGGTGGTAAATTACATCAATAATCTACTTCTGAACATAGTGTTTATGGATTTTGTTATTAATTCTTCATTTTACTATGGTTTTCATCACCAAAGTCTTTCGAGAATATATGTAATTTTTTACATTGTCTATATCTGTATTTTTAAAAGGTGGTACAAACATTTTATTCATCAACTGCGAGAGTGTTTCTCCTATTCAAGGCCTCTACATACAAAATCTATATGTTATACATCTTATATAATTAGTTGTGTACTTGATAAGTTTATTAAAATATAAAAACACATGTCTTGGATTTCAATGAAATAACGCATATCACTCTAATAATTGGAATAAATGATGTCTTGGCAAGTCCTTGTGCAAAATCATACACAGTCGATGACACTATATTGATAGACAAAAGACATACTTTTATTTATGTTTCGGTCAATATCTTTAAAAATTTATTTTTTAGAACTTTTAATCTAAAGTTTATAAGGAGATAATTATTTATTGAATATTTGATTCATATAGACTCATCTTACATTGAGGGTAATTCATTGACTCCAACCCAACATTTGAACCCCAAGAGTTTGATTAAGGTTGAGTACAATACTTACCATCCCACTAAAATTCTTTATTTTTTGTTGTCACTAATCGATCACTCGATGAATGTGATAAATAGAAAGTTGAATAAATAAAACTCCAAGGTAGTGTGGAATCACCATAACTTTTGATCACTCAAAGTCCCTTCTTAGAAATCCCATGAATCTTTTAGCCAATAAAAACTCTATAAAGATCAAAGTCATTTATTTTACAAGTTTAAGAATTCTAATCTATATGACACTAATACTCTAATGATTACATTAAACTCTTGATTAACATATATTTGCTTCAACATAATGATCAAAAGCATAAATATAAATTAAAAAAAGTTTAAAACATGCACTCAAAAAAAAAAACTAATAAAATAAGTATAAAATAATGATTGTAAAAAACATGCTAGGATCTTTAGTAATAAAATAAACGTAATGAAAAAAGTCGAGCCCATTGAATGAACATTGTTCCGTTAGGGAAATTATATCATTCCAATACTCGAGGTTTAAATGAATAGATCCTCTCAGGACAAAATGATTATACTGATACAAAATAATGGTGTGAATGAGCCCCTCAACAGGATATTTAATTGTGCAGAAGAAGAAGAAATTCTGAATATTCGTTGTGTTAAAATGAGAGAAAATCTCTCTATTTATAGAAAATAGAGGGTAGTGTGAATTTTTTTTTATTGAGCCTTATTGGAGAGGGCACAACTCTTTGGACAAGTCACAATCTTTCATAAAAGTAATAATTTTTTTAAAGTTGCACTTCTTCATAAATGTCGCAACTCTTCATTAAAATTGCAACTCTTTATAAAAGTTACAACTCTTCGTAAAAGTTACAACTCTTTATAAAAGTCACAACTTTTCATAAAAAGTCACAATTTTTTTGTAAAGACATACTTTTTTTTATAAAAGTCGCAACTTTATATAATAGTCAACAACTTTTCCTGAAAACGAAGACTTATTTTGGAAATAAATAAGTTAAAAGAGAATCCTAATTAGTGGTTGCGCCACCTAGGTGGTCTATGATGCTCTTTGATTTGAGTAGATGATATATTAATGATTTAGCAATTTGGTAATGATTTTGATTTTTTTATTATCGAATTATCGGTTCTTAGTGATTAGTTTTTCCTTAATGGGTTATTAATTGCTTGAAGATAAATTATATTTACGTCATTCGGTTTATGTTCTTGACGTGAGACTTAATTTCATACTTTTATTCGTGGTTGTCTCAAACTCTCAATTATTCTACGATGTGTCAGTATTTTCTTTTGAGCAAAGATACAACAGTCAAGTCAAATGCATGATTCATTTTGTTTACATTGTTTCTAAGTAATTTTTAATTATTGTTTTATGTCAAATCTTAATGGTTAAATTGATAAACTAACCGTTAACAACCAATAATCGATAAGCCAACATCTTATTGATTTTATAACTATTTAGTTTATCTACAAAATCAATAACAAATAAACTTCAAAGGCGAACCAAATCTATATCACATGCATACATGATATACTTCACACTATGTACCTTCATTTGCAAAATGAAGTTGCAAAGTTACATTCTTGAGCTTGCTAAAAAGAGAGACAAAATCAATAAAATCAGCTATGTTGTTGTTCATGTTCATGTTAATGGTCCAATTATTAATACTAGAAAATGTGCTACAATTGGAAAATTTTAAATTTTTTAATTATTGAAGTTCACAGTACATTCATTATTTGGGTATAATCTAAAAGATGAAAAAGAAAATATGAAAACAGAATCTAGCATACAAAACAAAATCCAGGATGATAAATATTTTCAAGGGAGGTCTAGCTTTCTATTAGTGACTGGCTGGAAATTTCAAATATTAGTTAATTCCTCCATTCATATAATTAATTTATGCAATTAATGTGATAATTAATTTTGAATACTCCCCCATCTCTTTTTATTTGTCCAATTTTGACTTTTTGAATGTCATTTATGACAAATAAAAACAATATTTTTTTACCTATTATATCATCAATATATTTAGAGAGTTCATGTTTTTGGAAAAAGTAGAACCTCTTTAAATAAGTAAATTAATTTGAAATTCTATCAATTAATAGGGGTAAAATGGTAAACTAATTATATCAATTATTATTTTCTTAGTAGGTGTATCAAGTAAAAAATGGACAAGCATATAACTTGACCAGAATATCAAATAAGGAAAAGACTCAAATATGTCATTAAACTTTTATTAAAGAGTTATATATACCAAATGTTAAAATTTTGGTTCATCTGTGTCATTTCTGATTAAGAAAAGGATCATATATGTCATTATTCGTTAACGAAAAATGGTTCCGGTTTTGTAAAATCATTCTACACATGGTCAATTTTCATTCGGTCACGTTATTAAATCAAATTATTTTTAAAAGGAAAATGAATTAAGTATGCCATCAAACTTTGAGAAAAGAATCATTCTATGATATCGTTAAGAGTTTGACTCATTTATTGTTATTTCAGTAAACAAATATTGTACGTATGAGCCTTTCTCAACTTAAATAACATAAATGAGACAAACTTTTTATGGATGACATAGATGAACTTTTTCAATATAGATTTTTCCACATGTCATGTTTACAAGATTAATGAACAATTATTATTTTCTTAGACTTTGTATTAATCAAAATAGAACAAACAAATTAAATGGATAGGGAGTAAATAATATATTTCACTCAAAATATATTCATTTGCAAAATAAAATTGTAAAATTTCATATTTTGCTTTCTAATGAAAGAGACAAAACTCAAAACTAGTCAAATATTTCATGTTAGTGGTCCAATAAATACAAAAAATTGTTCCAATTGGACAAAAAGAGGATTTTTCAACAATTGTAGTTGACAAATGACAACATATACTTCATCTAGTTATCCGCAAAAAGAAAAAAATATTAGAACTAGAACATAATATATACCAAACAAAATGTAGGATGATAAATACTAAAGTAAAATAAAAGTCTAATCTTCTATTATTGAATGAATGATGGACAATTTCAAGGATTTTTTTATTTATTCACATAATTAATTTATGAAATTAATGTGATTATTAAGTCAAAAAATCTGATGTATAGAAACCTAATAGATTTATTCAATAAAATAATGTTAATTTAATTTAGGACCTTACTTGGGTAACAAAGTTGATCATTCTTGTGTTCTTTGTTAGTTCAAAAGAAAGAACATCATAAAATCTAACACTATTTTCTAATCTTCTCCAACAAAATTTAGTATGTTCAGTTTTCTAAAATATTATTCCACTGGCCTTATACGTAATGACCATTTTCGTTTTAAGTAAGAGAAAATAATAAATTTTGTTAGAGAAAGTAGAGACAATGATGTTATATTGCATAAAGTTCTTTCTTTTAAAAACATAAAGAAGATAATAGTGGATTTTGTTAGCCACATGGGTCAACAGTTAAATTTAAGGGAAACTTACATAAATGTGCTATAATAAAAAAAATATTTACCATTTATAGCAATAACATTTTTTTTTCACTTGATCGCTTTTAATTCATTTATAATACAATTGTAATACATACTACAAAGAATGATTTATTATTCACATATAATACAAGTTTTAATGATGGATAATTGTAACGACCTGTTTAGTCGTTTTGATCAGCAGATTTTATTTCTGGAAAAACTGGCCAAGACAACGGACACTACGACGGACCGTCATAGGCACGACGGCCCGTCGAGGGTGTATCGTTTCAGCATACTTAGAAATTCTGAAATTGGTACTGAAAATCGACTCTCTGTAATTTGTGACGGACCTGCAGGACATGCCGTCACATCCACGACGAATCGTCGTGAGCTTCCGTTGCAAAACACTTCAACTTTTGAGAATTTGGTACAAGAAACGAGCCTCTGACCGTCCTGACGGAAGTGCAGGACGGCCCGTCACAGGTGTGACGGACCGTCACAGGTGTGACGGACCGTCACAGTGCACTTAGTAAAAAGTGGGATTCTAGGCTGTTGCGACGACCTGCGTGACGGACCGTCGCAGGCACGACGGGCCGTCACAGGTTGCGCAAATCCCAGGCAGAATCGGATTTCTTTACACGTTTTAAGGGACGTTTTGGACTATTCTTTCCTTAATTATAAAGATTGAGGGTTAATATTAATAAGTCTAATTACTTGGGGGTTAAAAGAGGTAACCTTAAGTTAATTAGTGGGTTCTATTGCCCTCTTTTATTCTTAATTATATGATAATTAGGGTAAATGAAAGAGGGTTTGAATAAAACAAACAGAAAGAACAAAGAGAAAGAGAGGGATCGATCGAGAGGGAGGAGAAAACGCAGCTTGAGGATTAGCTTGTTTGATCAATTCTTCGGTGGAGGTAGGTTATGGTTTTTACGATATTCGTAGTGAACTCTTGATAACGAATGATATGTATTGATGATATTGTAAACCTGTCTATATGCTTAATTGTATGCTTGCATGAATATGAGTATGTGATTTTGATAAAACAAGCATGATGAAAACTATTGAATCCCAAATCTTGAAAAACTTTAATCTACGTTATTAATGATGATGCCTTGGTATAAGAAGGCTTGATGAATTAAAGTAATGGGATTGGTGATGCCTTGGTATGGAGAAGCTGCTTGAAACGGATAGAATGATGTTAGTGGATCGGAGTGTCACGTTCCGACACATAGTATTAGTGGATCAGAGTGTCACGTTCAGACACATAGTATTAGTGGGACGGGTGTCACGAACCGACACGTAGATATAGGGGATCGGAGTGTCACGTAACGACACATGTAGGGGATCGGAGTGTCACGTTCCGACACATATAGGGATCGGAGTGTCACGTACCGATACATATAGGGGATCGGGTGTCACGAACCGACACGTAGAATTAGGGGATCGGAGTGTCACGTACCGACACATAGTGGTAGGGATCAAAGTGTCACGTACCGACACAAGAGGAAAGATAATGAATCTTGAAAGATGATAAATATACTCAATCTAATAAACTTAATTCCCAAATGAGTATGGTATTGAGGCTTGAGCCCTCATGGATGAACTTGGTGGTATTTATTGATGATTTAATACTTGTTGTTGCTACATGTTGAGTATTGTAGTTGATTTACATTATTATTGATATATACTGTTCCCTATTTTGAGTTGGCCGATGATACTTACTCAGTACTTGTGGTTGTACTGACCCCCTACTTTTATGTTTTCTTCTTTGTTATTTGTGGAATGCAGCAAACGTTCCGTCAACTTCAACTCAACAGTAGATCTAGCCAGTCTTCACTCCATCGGAAATTCAGGGTGAGCAATACGTCTAGCTTGGACTGGATCTCCTTCTTCTTCAAGTCTTGATGCCTTGAACTTCCGGCATGGACTAGCTAGTATTTGTTTTAGCTTCCTAGACAGTTTTAGTTAGTAGTTTGATCATAGATGTTCTTGTGATGATGACTTCCAGATTTTGGGGATGATAATAATAATAGTTCGAAATGTTTTATTAATGAGTTAAGTCTTCCGCATTATTTTCTGTTGATATAAATTGAATGTTAAGGTTTCGATTGGTTGGTTCGCTCACATAGGAGGGTGAATGTGGGTGCCAGTCGCGGCCCCGATTTGGGTCGTGACAAACTTGGTATCAGAGCATTAGGTTCGTTGGTCTCATCACACAAGAACGAGTCTAGTAGAGTCTTAAGGAACGGTTGGGGGACGCCTTTACTTTTCTTTGAGGGGCTATAAGACTTTAGGAAAATTCCATTCTTTCATTCTTTCTTTCGTGCTACTACTTGAGTCCAATTGGTATCTAGGTGATACAAATTGGTATCTGACCATCTTCATTCTATTTCGCAGATGGTTAGAACTAGAGCAACGACCGCACCAGCACCAACAACGGAAAGACAAGAAACGACTGAGCCAGCCACTGGGGCTGTGGCTCGAGGAAGAACAACGGCAAGAGGCCTTGGTAGAGGCCATGGGAGGACGTCCTCTAGAGGAAGAGGACGAGCACCTAGCCCATCTGATACTAGGGCGGTGACTCCTCCACCGACTGAGGAGGTAATAAGAGAGGGTGAGGAAGGGGAGAATGAACAAGTGCAAAATGAGGAAATGCCACCCCAACCTACCCCAGAGATGATCAACCAGGTACTTGCTTATCTTAGCGGGTTATCCGAACAGGGTCAGGCACCTCCACTGGTTTCTGCACCAACACCTCCGGTTTCAGAGATACGACATGCGGCTACTATGGCTCCCCGCATGGATGCATCATTGGGAATAGGCACATTTCCACGTCTGACTACTGGGCCTATTATGACAAATGATCAGCATGAACTTTTCAGTAAGTTCTTGAAATTGAAACCTCCAGTCTTTAAGGGCGCAGAATCAGAGGATGCCTACGATTTTCTAGTTGATTGTCATGAGCTACTACACAAGATGGGTATAGTAGAACGGTTTGGCGTTGAGTTCGTAGCTATCAGTTTCAAGGGAACGCCAAAATGTGGTGGCGGTCACATGTTGAGTGTCAACCAACAGAGGCACCACCTATGACTTGGGAATCATTCTCTAGCTTGTTTATGGAAAAGTATATCCCAAGGACTTTGAGAGATAGAAAAAGGGATGAGTTCTTGAGTCTAGAACAAGGTAGGATGACGGTTAACGCATATGAGGCCAAATTCCGTGCATTATCCAGGTATGCCACCCAACTTTGTTTAAGTCCACAAGAGCGGATTCGCCGGTTTGTGAAGGGGTTGAGGTCAGAATTGCGGATTTCGGCCTTACAGATAGCGGCAACGACAAAATCCTTCCAAGAGGTGGTAGACTTTGTGATAAAGGTGGAAGGAGTGAAGCCAGACGACTTCACCACGACATCGACATCGAAAAGGTTTCGAAAGGGAGGTGAGTTCAACGGTTCGTATACTCGAGGACAGAGTTCTGGAGGTTACTCAGTTCGACCCATTCAGTCTTCACTACAGACTGTAGTTGGGGGTCCACCTCAGAACGGTCAACACTTCTCCGAGAGACCTATGCCTGACTCCAGAGAGTGTTATGGATGTGGGGAGATGGGACATATTAGGAGAAATTGTCCAAAACAGAGTTACAGACCCCCGATAGCTAGAGGTAGAGGTGGTCATGGTAGAGGCCGCTTTTCTGGAGGACGTGGTGGTCGAGGTAATGGTGGTCACCAAAACGGCAGGGGTGATGGGCAAAACGGAGCCACTACTACGCAACATGGTAGGGGCAACGGACAGACAAATAATGGGGCCCATTGCTACGCTTTCCCTGGGAGATCTGAAGCGGAGACATCAGATGATGTCATCACAGGTAATCTTTTGATTTGTGATTGCATGGCTTCTGTATTGTTTGATCCTGGATCCACGTTTTCATATGTATCTTCCTCATTTGCTAATGGTCTAAATTTACATTGTGAATTACTTGACATGCCTATTCGTGTTTCTACTCCGGTGGGTGAGTCGGTGATAGTTGAAAAGGTATATAGGTCTTGTTTGGTGAATTTTGTGGGGAGCAACACTTATGCAGATTTGGTTATTTTAGAAATGGGTGACTTTGATGTAATTCTGGGTATGACTTGGCTTTCTCTGAATTTTGCGATTTTGGATTGTAATGCTAAAACAGTGACGTTAGCCAAGCCTGGGACAGACCCGTTAGTGTGGGAGGGCGACTACACTTCCAATCCGGTGCGTATCATCTCCTTTCTTCGTGCTAAGAAAATGGTGAGTAAAGGGTGTTTAGCTTTCTTGGCACATCTCAAGGATGACACTGCTCAAGTACCTTCGATTGAGTTAGTTTCGGTAGTCCGTGAGTTTTTGGATGTGTTCCCTGCAGATCTTCCTGGTATGCCACCAGATAGGGATATAGACTTCTGCATTGATTTGGAACCAGGTACTCGCCCCATTTCTATACCCCCTTATAGAATGGCTCCCGCAGAGTTAAGAGAGTTAAAGGCCCAACTTCAAGAATTGTTGAGCAAAGGCTTCATTAGACCAAGTGCATCTCCTTGGGGTGCTCCGCTTTTGTTTGTGAAGAAGAAGGATGGGAGCTTTCGGATGTGCATAGACTACAGACAACTGAACAAAGTAACTATTAAGAACAAGTACCCCATTCCTCGCATTGATGACTTGTTCGATCAGTTACAAGGTGCTTGTGTCTTCTCTAAAATTGACTTGAGATCCGGTTATCACCAATTGAAAATACGAGCAACGGATGTGCCAAAGACTGCTTTTCGAACTAGGTATGGGCATTATGAATTTGTGGTAATGTACTTTGGTCTTACGAATGCCCCTGCTGCCTTTATGAGCTTGATGAACGGGATTTTCAAGCCATATTTGGACCTCTTTGTGATCGTGTTTATTGATGATATACTGGTATACTCCCAGAGTAAGAAGGAGCATGAGGAGCATTTGAGAATGGTGTTAGAGTTGTTGAGAAAGAAAAAGCTTTATGCGAAATTCTCCAAGTGTGAGTTTTGGCTAGATTCAGTGTCCTTCTTGGGACACGTGGTTTCTAAGGATGGAGTGATGGTGGATCCATCCAAGATTGAGACGGTGAAAAACTGGGTAAGGCCTACTAATGTGTCAGAAATAAGGAGTTTTGTGGGGTTAGCTAGCTACTACCGCCGATTCGTCAAGGGATTCTCTTCTATTGCTTCCCAATTGACAAACTTGACGAAGCAGAATGTTCCATTTGTATGGTCAGATGAATGTGAGGAAAGCTTTCAGAAGCTTAAGACCTTGTTGACTACCGCACCAATTCTTACCTTGCCAGTAGAGGGTAAAAACTTCATCGTTTATTGTGATGCATCCTATTCTGGGTTGGGTGCAGTGCTAATACAAGAGAAGAATGTGATTGCTTATGCTTCGAGGCAATTAAAGGTGCATGAACGTAACTATCCGACCCATGATCTGGAGTTGGCCGCGGTAGTATTTGCACTAAAGCAATGGAGACACTATTTGTATGGGGTTAAGTGTGAAGTCTATACGGACCATCGTAGCCTACAGTACGTCTTTACGCAAAAAGATTTGAACTTGAGACAGAGGAGATGGATGGAACTACTAAAGGACTACGACATCACTATCTTGTATCATCCGGGAAAAGCAAATGTTATGGCGGATGCTCTAAGTAGAAAGGCCGGAAGCATGGGAAGTCTAGCTCATTTGCAAGTTTCTAGACGCCCATTGGCTAGAGAGGTGCAGATTTTGGCTAATGACCTTATGAAGTTAGAAATAAATGAGAAGGGAGGATTGTTAGCTTGTGTAGAGGCAAGATCTTCTTTTCTTGACAAGATCAAGGGAAGACAGTTTGATGATGAGAAACTAGGTCGAATTCAAGATAAAGTGTTGCGAGGAGAGGCTAAGGAAGCAATAATTGATGAGGAAGGTGTTTTGAGGATTAAGGGAAGGGTATGTGTACCCCGCATCGATGATTTGATCACCACTATTCTGACAGAGGCTCATAGTTCTGGATATTCGATACATCCTGGTGCAACCAAGATGTACCGCGACCTAAAACAACATTTCTGGTGGAGTAGAATGAAGCGACATTGTTGAGTTTGTTGCCAAATGTCCAAATTGTCAACAAGTAAAGTATGAACACCAGAGGCCCGGAGGAACACTTCAGAGAATGCCCATTCCTGAATGGAAGTGGGAGAGAATCGCAATGGACTTTGTGGTTGGTCTTCCCAAGACTATGGGTAAGTATGACTCTATTTGGGTGATTGTTGATAGGTTAACTAAGTCTGCTCACTTTATTCCTGTCAAGGTGACCTACAATGCAGAGAAGTTAGCCAAAATCTACATCTCAGAAATCGTTCGACTGCATGGAGTTCCACTCTCCATCATATCAGATAGAGGTACGCAGTTTACTTCTAAGTTTTGGAGGACATTACATGCTGAATTAGGTACTAGGTTGGACCTTAGTACTGCGTTTCACCCTCAGACTGATGGTCAGTCTGAGCGAACGATTCAAGTGTTGGAAGATATGCTTCGTGCGGGTGTGATAGAGTTTGGTGGCCATTGGGATAGCTTCTTACCTTTGGCAGAGTTTTCATACAATAATAGCTATCAATCCAGTATCGACATGGCTCCATTTGAAGCATTGTATGGGAGGAGGTGTAGATCTCCCATTGGGTGGTTCGATGCATTTGAGGTTAGACCTTGGGGTACTGACCTCTTGAGGGATTCGTTAAATAAGGTGAAGTGCATTCAAGGAAAGCTTCTGGCGGCACAAAGTAGACAAAAGGAGTATGCAGACAAAAAGGTTAGAGACTTGGAGTATATGGAAGGTGAACAAGTCTTGTTGAAGGTTTCACCCATGAAAGGGGTGATGCGGTTTGGAAAAAGGGGTAAGCTAAGTCCAAGGTATATTAGACCATTTGAAGTGCTTAAGAGAATAGGGGAGGTGGCTTATGAATTAGCCTTGCCCCCAGGGCTGTCCGGAGTGCATCCGGTATTTCATGTGTCCATGTTGAAAAGATACCATGGAGATGGAAACTACATCATCCGTTGGGATTCAGTTTTGTTGGATGAGAACTTGACTTATGAAGAGGAACCGGTTGCTATATTAGATAGAGAAGTTCGCAAGTTGAGGTCGAGAGAGATTGCATCCATCAAAGTTCAATGGAAGAATCGACCGGTTGAAGAAGCTACTTGGGAGAAGGAGGCAGATATGCAAGAAAAATACCCACATCTGTTTACAGATTCAGGTACTCCTTTTCTCCATTGTTTTTCTTCTTTTGATCGTTCGGGGACGAACGATGGGTAAATTTGTATCTATTGTAACGACCTGTTTAGTCGTTTTGAGCAGCAGATTTTATTTCTGGAAAAACTGGCCAAGATAACGGACACTACGACGGACCGTCATAGGCACGACGGCCCGTCGAGGGTGTATCGTTTCAGCATACTTAGAAATTCTGAAATTGGTACTGAAAATCGACTCTCTGTAATTTGTGATGGACCTGCAGGACGTGCCGTCACATCCACGACGAATCGTCGTGAGCTTCCGTTGTAAAACACTTCAACTTTTGAGAATTTGGTACAAGAAACGAGCCTCTGACCGTCCTGACGGAAGTGCAGGACGGCCCGTCACAGGTGTGACGGACCGTCACAGTGCACTTAGTAAAAAGTGGGATTCTAGGCTGTTGCGACGACCTGCGTGACGGACCGTCGCAGGCACGACGGGCCGTCACAGGTTGCGCAAATCCCAGGCAGAATCGGATTTCTTTACACGTTTTAAGGGACGTTTTGGACTATTCTTTCCTTAATTATAAAGATTGAGGGTTAATATTAATAAGTCTAATTACTTGGGGGTTAAAAGAGGTAACCTTAAGTTAATTAATGGGTTCTATTGCCCTCTTTTATTCTTAATTATATGATAATTAGGGTAAAGGAAAGAGGGTTTGAATAAAACAAACAGAAAGAACAAAGAGAAAGAGAGGGATCGATCGAGAGGGAGGAGAAAACGCAGCTTGAGGATTAGCTTGTCTGATCAATTCTTCGGTGGAGGTAGGTTTGGGTTTTTACGATATTCGTAGTGAACTCTTGATAACGAATGATATGTATTGATATTGTAAACCTGTCTATATGCTTAATTGTATGCTTGCATGAATATGAGTATGTGATTTTGATAAAACAAGCATGATGAAAACTATTGAATCCCAAATCTTGAAAGAAACATTAATCTACGTTATTAATGATGATGCCTTGGTATAAAAGAAGGCTTGATGAATTAAAGTAATGAGATTGGTGATGCCTTGGTATGGAGAAGGCTTGATGAACGGATAGAATGAGGTTAGTGGATCGGAGTGTCACGTTCCGACACATAGTATAAGTGGATCGGAGTGTCACGTTCCGACACATAGTATTAGTGGACGGGTGTCACGAACCGACACGTAGATATAGGGGATCGGAGTGTCACGTACCGACACATGTAGGGGATCACAGTGTCACGTTCCGACACATATAGGGGATCGGAGTGTCATGTACCGACACATATAGGGGATCGGGTGTCACGAACCGACACGTAGAATTAGGGGATCAGAGTGTCACGTACCGACACATAGTGGTAGGGGATCGGAGTGTCACGTACCGACACAAGAGGAAGAAGATAATGAATCTTGAAAGATGATAATATACTCAATCTAATAAACTTAATTCCCAATGAGTATGGTATTGAGGCTTGAGCCCTCATGGATGAACTTGGTGGTATTTATTGATGTTTAATACTTGTTGTTGCTACATGTTGAGTATTGTAGTTGATTTACATTATTATTGATATATACTGTTCCCTATTTTGAGTTGGCCGATGATACTTACTCAGTACTTGTGGTTGTACTGACCCCCTACTTTTATGTTTTCTTCTTTGTATTTTTGGAATGCAGCAAACGTTCCGTCAACTTCAACTCAACAGTAGATCTAGCCAGTCTTCACTCCATCGGAAATTCAGGGTGAGCAATACGTCTAGCTTGGACTGGATCTCCTTCTTCTTCAAGTCTTGATGCCTTGAACTTCTGGCATGGACTAGCTAGTATTTGTTTTAGCTTCCTAGACAGTTTTAGTTAGTAGTTTGATCATAGATGTTCTTGTGATGATGACTTCCAGATTTTGGGGATGATAATAATAATAGTTCGGAATGTTTTATTAATGAGTTAAGTCTTCCGCATTATTTTCTGTTGATATAAATTGAATGTTAAGGTTTCGATTGGTTGGTTCGCTCACATAGGAGGGTGAATGTGGGTGCCAGTCGCGGCCCCGATTTGGGTCGTGACAATAATGCATTATCACATATTTTAATGCACTTATAATACAATGTGACCATTTTTTACCAAATAAACACAATATATTTCAAAAACAATTATAATTCAAATATATTGCATAAATAATTCACTTTTAATACACATTACAGATTTATCACAGTATTGCTATAAATGGTAATAAACAAAAAGTATCGCTAAAATCAATAATTATTTTTAAAAATGTATTAATTTATGTAATTTTTCCTAAATTTAACACATTTTTATTGGGTAATTTACAAAAGTTCTACTAGTTTAGAAACTAATTTCTTAGATGCATGTTTTTTTGCATTATTGTAAATCCAGCTAGATTTTGGTGCGACAAGATATGCCTAGAAACATGTATATCATGATATATGAACTCAAATGTAGGTATAAATTATTCTAGATATAATGTATTCAAATTAATTCACATGCATCTAGTATATATAGACCTCGCCTCCTTCACACATCACTCATCATTCCCTATCTCGCTCACGTATCGAAATCCTAACACTACAACCAAAATAACTTTTAGCGGCATTGAATATTGACATCAATAAAGAGTGTTAAAGTCTTTACCGACATTAGTTAAGTGTCATTAGAATCTGTGTCGCTAAAGGCTTTAAAGACATACAAAGAGTGCTAAATTGTTGCTACAAATACATATTTAGTTGCAATTTAGAACTAATTGTCGCTAATAATAATTTTTGATGTAGTGTAGTTAAATTTGAATCACACCAAATACATGTATCTAGTGTGATTCACATGTATTTGAAATATATAGAGCAATCCTGCTCGCCTCCTTCATGTTCTTGGTCACTTCTCTTCTTATTTCAGTATATCTTATGACAAAAAATATGTACGTAGGTGTATATACTTGAAATGTGATGTGTAGTTAATAATTAGTGAGATAAAATATAATTATTACAAAATATAGAAATAAAAGGGACACTTACCACATACCCCATAAAAATAAAATAATTACAAGCATATATCCCTTTACATTCATACCCCACTAAATAATTACACTATATACCCCCCTAAAGTAATTTTTGTTAGATGATACTAAATCAATATACATGTGTTGTATAATTAAGTTTTCTTGTTCAAAAATTACTTATTAGTCAATAGTACTATAATAGTACTGTACAATATATATATGTATATATATATATATATATATATAAGAGTATATGTATATTGTTGTGGTATTATTAAGGCTTATTGTTCTTCGTTTTCTTCTGCATCGTCTTTCCTTTTTATTTTTCTCTTTATAATTTGATGTACCGCAAACTTGAATTATTTCGAGTGCGTTAAATATAAAAAGACGCAAAATATCGGGGGAATTTCATTTCAAAAATTTGATACTATTTAGAGGTGATTTCGAGTTGATCGAATTCGAGTAGTCAATGTATATTTCATGTATATTCAATGTAAACTTCATATATAAATAAACTATATTTAGTTTTTTGAGTATATCGTGATGTATACATACACTATATTAAATAGTCAGTAGTCATTATTTACTTTATATGACTTTTAACAAAATATATTATGCATATCATTACATCAATGATCGTTTGCAGAAATTAATTTTTTAATTGCCGCTAAATATGCATTTTTAGCGGCAACTAGCACTATTGTATATGTCCCTAAATCATTTAGCGACACTGGTTCTAATGACACTTAGCTAATGTCGGTAAAGACTTTAACACTTTTATTAATGTCGAAATTATTATCGCTAAAAGTGGTTTTTGTTGTAGTGTATAGTCAATGTATATTTTCAATGGTTTTTAATTATATGACTATATTTATTTTATTTTAAACTAATTACTAATATATATATATATATATATATGTATATATATATATATATATATATATATATATATATATATATATATTTTATTCTTTATTTTCCTTTTGATGTTTATTAATTAACCAATGATATATTATTTCATGAATAATTCATTCATTAGAGGTTCTTGAGTTATGTGATAATGAAAAATAATCAAATTCATATTGGAATATTGCTAATACTTTTTAAGAACCTATTTTCCCATTATTTTTAATGTATGGATATTAGTAAGAAAATATTTTCAAGTTCAATGCAATCATTATTTATGACCGCGCGAAGCGCGGACAAATTACCTAGTTTTGGTATTAATTTCTATCTTTAACATGTCTATCTAAAACCCCAATTCTTCGGCTGTGATTTTGTGAATATGGGTCAAGTTAATTGTTGGGTCTTGCTTGATGATAGTTTAATCGTTGTTTAAATGTGAATTTGTTTAGTAGTTATGCTGGAACTTAATGAAATTGTAGTTGCAAATACAATATCACCTTTGTGTTTTCGGCTTCCATTAGAGAGAGGTCGTAAAACTAAGACTACTTAATTGAAGACTGGTGGGATTGGGTCGACATGAGGTTCAACTCAAGAGATTGAACCCTATTTCTTGTTCCACACACTCAGCTAGGGAGAGTGAGTGGGCTAACGAGGAGGTTGTTCTTTATGCATCAAGTGGGTGACCTTGAGGAATCCATTTGATTCGGGGTAAGTTGGTCGAGAGAGAATTTACCCCACTATAGTCTAGTCTAGTCACAAATATTCAATGAATTTACTATCAAAAGTATGTACCCAATAGTATAATTTAACCCATATTCCTATCACATCCAAAGAATCCTCTCTCCCTGATTAGTACTTTTGCATTTTCGCCGTTTTGCTTAGTTGTGACAAACCCCCATTGTTAATTGATGCTTGTGTCACCCCCTTTGATTTATTATGTTTGTAATCGATAATGTCTTTAGCTATGACTAATAAGATCTAAATATTTTTTTTCTATTAATTCTCAAAACCAATCCCTTGGGACTCGGCCCCAACCCTTGGTTGCGTTAATTTACTATTGTATGATCGTAGGCACTTGCATTGGAAGTTGTGCTTTGAATACATCAACATCAAAATGGAGCTGCTGACAGGAAGTGGTGCTATTTGTGAATTATTATATTAATAGGATTTTTTTCTTCTTAATTAAAGTTTATTAATATAAATTTTAGTTTTGTTTTATTTGTCGTGTGAATATTTTAGGAAGCATGAGTATTAATGGTAGAAACATATCCAGGTAGGCAATCAAGACGACATCAGAAATCTCAACGATGTCCAAGAGCCCAACATCAACAGCCCCATCACATGGGAGGTATTGGAACCATATGCTTACCTCCGGCAGAGGGAAATGCAGTGTTCCACTAAATGAGCACTATGTTACGACTCTTGCAACTAAAGGGACGTTTAAAGGGGTGGCTCACGAGGATCCTCATGAGAATCTTCAAAACTTCTTAGATGTGTACAGAACATTCTCTTTTTAAAAAATCTCACAGGAGTCAGTTCGGTTAAGATTATTCCATTTCTCGTTGATAGGAGAGGCATGCAAATGGCTGGCCGATTCCTGGGTGAATCTATTACTTCCTCAGAGGAATTGGTAACCTCATTCCAAGTGCAATTTTCCCTCCCTCGAAGATGATGACCCTCTGGGATAGCATCCAGAGCCTTAAGCGTTTGGAAGGAGAGCCTCTACACGAAAATTTATTATGGTTTAGAAAGTTAGTGCTTCTATGCCCACCCATGATTGCCAGATAACGTGCTGCTTCAGTACTTTTACAAGAGTTTGGACTCAGTAAGAAAAAAAGAATTACCGACCAACTTTCTCCTGGAGGCTTGATGCAACAACTGTATGCAATAGCAGCCCAACTAGATGATATGAAAACCATCAACATAGTATGGTACACTCGTGAGGACCATGTCTCTCCTATCACCTTCAACCTATCTAAGGAAAAA
>JAKWIY010001230.1:0-23167 GCA_027704805.1 Solanum corneliomulleri | reverse complement strand
GTGAGTTCTGGCTTACTTCTGTGACATTCTTGGGACACGTGGTGTCCAAGGAGGGTATTAGAGTAGATCCGGCCAAGATTGAGGCAGTTAGAGGCTAGACGCGACCTACTTCACCTACTGAGATTAGGAGTTTCGTGGGATTGGCGGGCTATTATCGACGATTTGTTCAAAGTTTCTCTACTATTGCAGCTCCATTGACTAGATTGACTCGACAGGATGTGGGTTTTCAGTGGTCTGATGAGTGTGAGGAGAGCTTTCAAAAGTTCAAGACTTTGTTGACTTCTGATCCTGTGTTGACTCTACCTGAGGAAGGTGTAGACTTTACTGTGTATTGTGATGCTTCAGGAGTTGGATTGGGTGGTGTGTTGATGCAGAAGGGGAAAGTGATTGCTTATGCTTCTAGGCAGTTGAAATCCCATGAGAAGAACTACCCTACTCATGATTTGGAGTTGGCGGCTATGGTATTTGTACTTAAGTTGTGGCGTCATTATTTGTATGGAGTGCATTGTGAGATCTTCAGTGATCATCGGAGTCTTCATATATGTTTAGCCAGAGGGATTTGAACTTGAGGCAACGAAGATGGCTTGATTGCTGAAGGACTATGATGTGACCATTCTGTATCATCCGGGGAAGGCCAATGTTGTGGCCGATGCTTTGAGTAGGAAGACTCATAGCATGGGGAGTCTTGCATTCTTAGTGTTGAGGAGAGACCATTGGCTAGAGATGTTCAATTGTTAGCTAATAGTCTTGTCCGATTACAGATCTCAGAGGAGAGTGATGGAATGATTGCTTTTATTGAGGCTCGATCTTCTTTAGTCGAGCAGATTTGTGCACACCAGTTTGATGATGTAAAATTATGTCTCATTCGAGACAAAGTATTGAGTGGGGAAGCTAAGGAGGCTGTCCTTGATTCTGATGGTGTCTTACGGATCGGAGGCAGGATTTGTGTGCCTAAGAGAGGCAATTTGATTAGATTGATTCTTGAGGAGGCCCATTGTTCTCGGTATTCCATCCATCCGGTAGCGGCGAAGATGTATCATGATCTGAGTCAGCAATACTGGTGGTGTGGGATGAAGAGAGATATTTCAGACTTTGTTTTGAGGTGTTTGACTTGCCAGCAGGTCAAGTGTGAGCACTAGCGGCCCGGGGGTGTATCTCAGAGGATGCCTATTCCTACTTGGAAGTGGGAGCGGATTACTATGGACTTTGTCGTGGGTTTGCCTACCACAGTGGGTGGTTATGACTCTACTTGGGTTGTTGTTGATAGGCTGACCAAGTCTGCCCACTTCATCCCGGTTCGGGTGAAGTATACAGCAGAAAAGTTAGCTGAGCTATATATCAGTCAGATTGTGCGACTACATGGAGTTCCTATTTCTATCATATCAGATCGAGGTTCACTATTTACTTCTCATTTCTGGAAGGCATTACAACATGGTCTGGGTACTCAGTTAGATATGAGTACGGCATTTCACCCTCAGACAGATGGTCAATCTGAGCGGACCATTCAGGTATTGGAAGATATGCTTCGAGCGTGTGTGATCGATTTTGGTGCTAGATGGGATCAACATTTACCCTTAGCGGAGTTTGCCTATAATAACAATTATCAGTCTAGTATCCAGATGGCCCCATTTGAGGCGTTTTATGGAAGACGGTGTAGGTTTCCGATTGGTTGGTTTGATTCGGCGGAGATGGACTCTTTGGATACAGACTTTCTTAGAGATGCTATGGAGCAAGTCCGTATGATTCAGTATAGATTATTGACAGCTCAGAGTCGACAGAAGAGTTATGCAGACCGGAGAGTTAGAGCCTTGGTGTTTATGGAGGGTGATCATGTTTGGCTCCGAGTATCACCCATGAAGGGTGTGATGAGGTTTGGAAAGAAGGCAAGCTTAGCCCTAGGTTCATTGGACCTTTTGAGATTTTGAGCCGAGTTGGAGAGGTGGCCTATAAGTTGGACTTGCCACCTAGTTTGTCGGCAGTTCATCCTGTTTTTCATGTCTCTATGCTTCGAAAGTACATTCCGGATGAATCTCATGTGCTTTCACTTGATTCTTTGGAGTTGGGTCCAGACTTGACATTTGAGGAGTAGCCTATAGCTATTTTGGATAGGAAGATTCGAAAGCTTAGGACCAAGGAGATTGCTTCAGTAAAAGTGCAGTGGAAGCACCGATCAGTGGGAGAGGCAACGTGGGAGATAGAGTCTGACATGCGTGCCAGATACCCTCATATTTTTGAAGCTTCAGGTACTTTCTTTCACCTTATATTCGAGGACGAACATGATTTTTAGTGGTGGATAATGTAATGACTCGGACCCGAAAGTTATTTTTTTGATAATTTTGAATAGTCATTAACTATATTAATTAATTTGGGGGTAATTTAGTTATTTTTAATAATAAATGGTCAAGTCTGAAATATTATGTAGGTTAATAAGGAGTGTTAATTTTAATAACATAAGTAATTATAGAAAAGAAGATAGAAAGGAAAACAGAATCTACCTGTGAGTGGCGGCTGGCGTAGCTTCATTCTCGTCAGGTAAGAGCAAACTGCAAAGCATGCTAACAATATATATATATATATATATATATATATATATATATGTTAGTGAAAAAACTTACAAAATAGTAAAATTGCAATATTACAATGAAAATAAAATGAAGAAATAAATCTCTTCAGGCTGAGGCGCGGATATCTCGCTCTCTTTAAGGAGATTCAAGCCCACTGCAGCAAATGTTTTCACCGGTCCAGCAGTAGTACTCTTTGACTTGTCCCCTCCAGGATACAACAGCCTTCACAAAGTATAACTCAACAACTCTGGACAAGAGTTGAGTCCAAAGCTCCACAAAAAAGAACACCTCCCTTCAACTAATAAGAACTCTCTTTTAGACAACTCTTCCACTCTTGTTTTCTCTATGAATTGTGTGTTTGAAACCAAATGAAGACCACCACTATTTATACTACAAGAAGTCTTCCTAGCAATGAATAGGAAGATAATGGAGGTAGTAAATAGTGAAGATAATGGCCTTAGGAGTTACATAGGTTACAATGGGAGTTACATAGGTTACATAAGTTACAATGGGAGTTACATATGTTACATATGTTACAAAGGGAGTTACATATGTTACATAGGTTACAAAAGGAGTAATGGAGGTATTAAGAATGAAATTAAGTGATGGAAACCAATGCTAATGGATGATGTAGAAGTCATCCATTCAAATGTTCATTCTTATAATTCAAAATAAAGCAATTTAATATTTTAATATTAATATTAAAATGCTAATAACCTAAAAATCCCCCACTCATTTTAATATTTAGATAAGAGAGTATATCAGTTGAAGGAAGACTACTATGCATAATGAAGGTGTGCTCTGCATTGAACCTCCACTTAGTGAAACAGTAACTTTTACTCCAGAGTCGTAGTGGTCTCAGACTTGAACTATGACTGCTTAAGGGAAATAAAATATCACTGCTCACACATAATAATCAAGGTGTTGACATGAGCTTTAACAGCCAGCACGTTATGGCCATGTGCTATCCCGGTTTCATGAGTGCATTTGAGAATAAGCCCCATTCTCATAGGAAGCGACCTACTTCCACACATCACATAGGTGAAATCTGTCGAGAGTGCTCCTGTAAGATTAACACTCCACCCATACGGACTACAGATATTCATTAAGAGTTTTATCAACTCAACCTTCACAAACTACAGGAAATAATGCACTCACATCATAGGGAGGGAAAAAAAAATAGTGCATTTTTCACAACAAGTCATCATATGATTAGTTTTTCCCTTTGAACCTGGTTATAGGATCTCTAGTCCCCAGGTTGGGTTTCCTCATATATGACTCAAGGATTTGTAGGCTTCAATCCCATCCCCCTCGATGTGCTCCAGACCTTTTCTCTTGTTAAGGCCTTTGTAAGAGGATCTGCAAGATTATCACAAGATTTGACATAATCAACATTAATGGTACCATTTGTCAAATACGATCTTACATTACTGTGTTTCCTCCTTATAGGTCTGGATTTACCGTTGTAATAACGATTTTGAACTCTACCAATTGCAGCGGTGCTATCACAATGAATTAAAATAGGAGGAATTGGTTTTTCAAAATAAGGAATTTGAAACAATAAATCTCTTAACCAATTCGCTTCCTCACTAGCTGAAGCTAAAGCAATTAGTTCAGCCTCCATGGTAGAGTTAGCAATTATAGTTTGCTTTTTGATCTCCAACAAACAGCAACCACCTAAAGTAAAGACATAACCAGTTGTAGAACAGGAATCACTGACAAAGTGTTCCAATCCGCATCACAAAAGCCTTCAAGTACAGCAGGATATTTTTTATAGAACAAACCACAATTTTTCGTTCCAATTAAATATCTCATAACTCTTGTTATAGCATGCCAATGTTCATTACCGCTTGCTTGTAAACCTGCCAAGTACTCCTACTGCATATGCAATATCAGGCCTAGTGCAATCAGTCACATATCTCAAACTTCCAATTATACTAGCATATTCCTTTTGATTTATTAAATTATTTTCACTTTCAACAGGAAATAAGTGAACACTTGAATCAAAAGGAGTAGCAACATGCTTGCAATCATGAAATTTATATTTTTTCAAAATTTTCTCAACATAATGTGACTTGTCAAGGAAAAACCCCTCACATGTTCTTGTTATTTTTATTTCAAGAATAAAATTTGCCTCACCAAGATCTTTCATATCAAAATGGCTTCTAAGAACATGTTTAGCTTCATCAATAACATTCATGTTAGAGCCAAAGATCAACAAGTCATCAAAAATGATCACATGTAAATTATTCCAAGACTTTTGATATATGCACTTATCACACTCATTTGTTTTAAAACCATTATCAATCATGCAGGAATCAAACTTTTCATACCATTGCTTTGGTGCCTGTTTCAAGCCATATAGGGATTTAGTAAGTTTACAGTCTTTGCTTTCTTGGCTTGCTTCAACAAAACACTCGGGTTGATCCATATAAATTTCTTTATTTAGGTCTCCATTTAGAAAAGCAGTTTTTACATCCATTTGATGAATTTGCAAATCAAAAATTGCAGCCATAGCAACTAAAAGTCTAATGGATGTAATTCTTGTTACCGGAGAAAAAGTATCAAAAAATTCTAGGCCTTCTAGTTGTTTAAAACCTTTTGCAACTAGCCTAGCCTTGTATTTATCAATAGAACCATCCGTTTCAACTTTTTCCTTAAGACCCATTTGCAACCAATTGTTTTACAACCCGGTGGTAAATCAACTAACTTCCAAGTTTTATTAGAAATTAGAGATTCCATTTCATCATTTACAGCCTCTTTCCAAAAATATAGAATCATGTGAAGATAATGCTTCTTTCAAAGTTAGAGGGTCATTTTCAATATTAAACACATAAAAATCAGGACCAAAATCTTTTTTCTACTCTAGCTCTTTTACTTCTTCTTAACTCAAAATCAACAACTTCTTTATTTTTCAAAGTTGAAGTAGAAGAACTAGGTAGTGACAAAATATTTTGTTCAATCCTTTGACCCCCACTATTTTTAGTATCAAAAGGAAATTTATTTTCATGAAAAATAGCATCACCAGATTCTATTACAATATTATCTTCAAGATTAAAAAATCTATAGGCTGTACTATTTGAAGCATAACCAAGAAAAGCACAAGTAGTAACTTTCTTACCCAACTTTGTAATCTTGGGATCCATTAGCCTCACAAAGGCTAGACAACCCCAAACTCTTAGATATCCCAAACTTGGCTTGTAACCTTTCCACAATTCAAAAGGTGTCAATTTAGACTTTTTATGAGGCACACGATTCAACACATAACAAGCAGTTAAGATAGCTTCACCCCAAAAATTTAAAGGTGCATGTGACTCAATAAGCATGGCATTAGTCAATTCAACCAAAGTTCTATTTTTCCTTTCTGCTACTCCATTAGACGAAGGAGAGTAAGGAGGAGTAGTTTCATGAATTATTCCAATGATCTAACAAAGAATTAAACTCATTTGATTCATATTCACGGCCTCTATCACTTCTAATTCTTTTTATTTTTCTTCCAAACTGATTTTCAACCTCATTGAGATAAGTTTTGAAATTTTCAAAAGCATCACTTTTATTTTCATCAAGTAAACATATGTAAACTTAGAAAAATCATCAATGAAAGTGATAAAATATCTATTACCTCCACGAGTTAGAATTCCACCAAGTTCACAAATATCAGTATGAACTAATTCTAACAAATCAGTTTTTCTTTCAACTTGAAAATGAGGCCTTTTAGTGATCTTGGCTTTACTACAAGCCTCACACTTTTCAAAATTCTTTTTAACCATTGGGATTAATCCTAAACTACTCATGATTCCAACATAACGATCATTAATATGACACAAACGAGCATGCCAAAAATTAGTAGAAGAAAGCATATAACAGAAGTAGAAGTTTTATTCATTTCAACATTCAACTTAAACATCCCATCACATGCATACCCCTTCCCCACAAAAATACCTTTCTTCACTATTACATATTGATCAGATTCAATAATCTGTTTAAAGCCTGCTTTATTAAGAAGAAAACTAGACATCAAATTTTTCTCATAGAAGGAGTATAAAGTACATCTTTCAATGTTAATATCCTTCCAGAAGTAAAACACAATTCAACATCTCCATTTCCAAGCACTTGAGTAGTGTGAGCATCACCAAGCATGATGGTTTTGGGCTCCTCAAAATGAGTATATATTTTAAACCACTCTTTTTCATAACAGACATGACGGTTTGCACCAGAATCAGCCACCATCCATCATCATTCTCAACCATGTTTATGTCGGTAATCACCGCCACAAAAGGTTCTTCAATAACTTTTTCCTGAGGGTTAGGACCACGTTTTCGGAATCTGCAAAATCGAGCAATATGCCCACTCTTGCCACAAACAAAGCATGGTCCTTTTTCTTGAACTTGTTGATTTTGTGCTTGGTGATTTTCACCATTATTTTTCTTGGGAGGTCTACCATTATTTTTCTTGAATTTTTCTTCTTAGGCTTTAAAGAGGTATTTTTGTGAGTTTCAGGATTAGCATTATTCGAAGTAATTAAATTTACCTTCGATGTGATGTTGTTCTCTTCTGTTTGTAAAAGTGCATCTTGGCCTCTTGCTTCTTCTTCCATGCGGATTTTCATTATCAAGGTTTCAAGAGAGGTTTCCTTTTGTTTGTGGCGCATAGTTTTTTGAAATTCCTTCCAAGAAGGTGGAAGTTTATCCACTATGCCACAAACAATAAGGTTATCTCCAATTTTAACCTCTTCGGACCTAAGCTCTCCAACAATCATGATGAAGTCTTGAGCTTGATCTACCACTGATTTGTGTCCACCATTTGGAAACGAAAAAATCTACTAGCTGCATATTTTTTCGCTCCAGCCTCTTCGGTATCATACTTACTCTGCAATGCCTTCCAAATTTTCTTTGCACTAGAGTAAGTTCTATCATAATAATCATAAAAAATTATCAGATAGACAATTAGAAGATAATACCGACACTTATAGGAATCACCATCGTACTTTTCCACTTTCTCTAGATGAGAAATAGTTTCATCATCATTCATAGTGGTGATGTCTTCTTTATTTGGATTCTTCTCGGTTAATACATAAGAAACATTGAGAAGACTTAAGTAGAAAAGTACTTTACCCTTCCATCTCTTGAAATGGTTACCATTGAACCGAAATGGCTTGTTAAGATCTCCCATCTTGACATCCGCGGTTTTTTCAATTGTAGCCATCTTTGAATCTCCTTAAAATTGTTAGTGAAAAAACTTACAAGATAATAAAATTGCAATATTACAATTGAAAATAAAATGAAGAAATTAATCTCTTCAGGCTGAGGCGCGGATATCTCGCTCTCTTTAAGGAGATTCAAGCCCACTGCAGCAAATGTTTTCACTGGTCCAGCTTGTCCCCTCCAGGATACAACAGCCTTCACAAAGTATAACTCAACAACTCTGGACAAGAGTTGAGTCCAAAGCTCCACAAAAAAGAACACCTCCCTTCAACTAATAAGAACTCTCTTTTAGACTAACTCTTCCACTCTTTGTTTTCTCTTATGAATTGTGTGTTGAAAACAAATGAAGACCACCACTATTTATACTACAAGAAGTCTTCCTAGCAATGAATAGGAAGATAATGGAGGTAGTAAATAGTGAAGATAATGGCCTTAGGAGTTACATAGGTTACAATGGGAGTTACATAGGTTACATAAGTTACAATGGGAGTTACATATGTTACATATGTTACAAAGGGAGTTACATATGTTACATAGGTTACAAAAGGAGTAATGGAGGTATTAAGAATGAAATAAAGTGATGGACAACCAATGCTAATGGATGATGTAGAAGTCATCCATTCAAATGTTCATTCTTATAACTTCAAAATAAAGCAATTTAATATTTTAAATATTAATATAAAAATGCTAATAACCTAACAATATATATATATATCTTATATAATATAGATATATATATAGGATATATATATATATATATAGATATATATATATATATTATTAGTTTATTAGAATTTCATGTTTTGAAATTGAAAGGAGTGACTTTTAATTGCATATAAATATGCAAATTGGCATATCTGTAGTACCGTTTTTCAATGTACTTGGAAAAAATATTTTATAATAATTCTTTACCAATAATTAATGATAACCATGGGAGAAATATTATTTTCATAATTAATAACTAAAACATTAATATCCTATAACAAGGTCGGTAAGTATTATTTTGTAATTGTTAATTGGGCAGAAACGAAATGTGTTGATAACGATGTACGTGTTTGGAAGAAGGTTTAAACTTTGAAACAAAAGGAAAGTATATTATAATTATAAGAAGTTAATGTTCTGGTTATTCTTTTTCTTTTCAAATGAATTTGATAATCCTATTCTTATATAATTAGCATAGCTTCGATACAACATTATATGTAATTCAATTAAGTGTATTATATTATAGCAAAACTATTAAGATGGTAGTTTTTGAAGGAATTATGACTTAACTCTATATTTGAACTTAGAAAGTAAAAGATTTGACCTATTGATTGGAATCAAAATTAGGAAATTTATTATACCTTTGGGTGAGTTTTGGGTCTATGTTTTACATGTGAGTGTTGTTAGTGTCGAAATCTTATTATGATTATCTATTTGAATAGATTGCCTTGAGTCGGAAGTTCAACAAAAGGGGAAGGATAAAGTCCCAAAGTGATTGTTTGATAAATTGAGACAAGTGGATTTCTAAACTCTTGTTAAGCGTATGAAATTCGTGTATCTTCTTGTGTGGTGTTGAGAACGATTTGGAGACTTGTTGCTTATTTGTTAGTGTTGTATTCCTTGCTGTAAATTGTGTTTTGTTATCAAAATGGTTATCTCCTCATTTTCATTTGAGCATGTCAATTGCATTCTATCTGAGACATGATTGTGATATATGGATGTATCATTTCGAGGGTCGTATCGCAAGCCGCGATGGATATTATATTTCGAGGGACGTATCGCGCGCCGCAAAGGTTACTATTATCGAGGGTCGTGTCGTGCGCCGCGACAGATGCATGGACAGATAGGTCCCCCATGGGTCCCGGACTGAGAGACAGCGGGTGTGTATCACTAGGTCAGACATGCATCATTATATTTGACATTGCATCTCATGGCATTGCACATTTTATTATTGATGAACTTGAACATGTATTTTGCTGATCTTGTGATTGTTTCTCTGTGAAGTTTGTGATTGTTGAATATTCAGTTGTTATTGAGAATGTGTAAACTGATAGAGTGTGGTTATTGAGTGGTGTGTTTGGTAAACTGTTAGGATGTAGCGTGGAGGTTTAGATAGGGTGTAAGGAGTACCCGTATTTTGTTCCACTTAACTTGTGTTTAGAGGTTTGCTTGTTGGGTACGCGTGGTTTGGTACTCACCCCTTGCTTCTACAATTTTTTTTGTAGGTTACGAGCCGGAATTTTTGTGACACCTTCCATTCTCTTCGTTTCCGAGGCATCTTGTGGAGGATTGTGAGGTAGCTGTTTGTCATCTCAGCGAACTTTCCTACTCCAGCTTATGACTTTGTTTTTACTTGAAAGACAACTTCATTTAGACTTCTATTTTGTTCCAATTCTAATTTTTACATTAGAGGCTTGTGCACGTGACAACCTGGTTTTGGGGATTGAATTGATATGACTTGGTTTTCTTTTATAGAAATTGTTATTGGATTGTCATTTACTTCCGCACTTTGTTAGATATTGGGTTTTAGGCTGACTTGTCTTGGTGGGATAAGACGAGTGCCATCACACCCATTTCGGGTCGTGACAATTATTGCCCCTAAAAATAATATAACAACAATTATAATACTATCACTAAATAATTATCAAAAAAATCCTGTATTTGTTATAGTGAATCTAAATAATTGAACAAAATTACTAGAGGAAGAAACAAGTGAAACTTTGATCTTTTAAAAATCAAAATAAACTAAACATTGAAACAAATACCTAAAATCTAAAATGTCAAAAAGAAGCAAAATTGAAGAATGGCAATGATGGTGATCAACAACATGAAAGAAAGGGGTGATGCAACAACACTTGCACTTGCTTGTGAACTTGTACCAACAATATTTATATGAATTTTTTGGCCAGTTTGGCAATGACCAGGAATTCCACAAACATAGTAATAATCACCATAGGCTTGAAGAGTAATAGGGTCTTTTGCCAGTGTTAAATGTGGCAATTCGATTTGTAATTGTGCATGATTCATATTCTTGCTTGCTCACTTGCAACACACTGTGGTACTTGTTGTTGTAGTTGAAAACTGCACATTGAATGAACACACCTCATTTAATCCATACAATTTTGTAAGGTGTCTGGTGTTTGAACTTCGAAAAAATGTTCGAAGATATGCATTTTCAGTAGGTCTTTTACTCTGAATAAGTCAAAACAACTCCAATTTGCTTTAATAATGGCGAAACACAATTTCAATTTTCAAATATTACTTACACTTTAGAACAAAAAATTCTTCTTTTTTTAAACAAAAAAAATTCATAATAAAACCCGATTAAACGCTCACAAAATTCTCTATGCAATTAATTCAATATAAATTATCTTTATTTGTTTGTTACTTTCCTTTTTAGTTTGTCTAAGAAACTGATCTTTCTATATTAAGTAACGATGGAAACAAGTAGCATGTATTACAAAAATACATATTAGAATATCATAAGAGAATCATTTCATATGATCAGAAGTTTAAATATAAAAAAGAGGGTTTAAAAAAAAAAAAAAAACATCGATACTTTTGAGTCTTAATTATCAATTATAGCAATAACTTGGCTAATTATTAAACATAGCAATAGTTCAGTGTCACTTTCTATTTGTTCTCTATGATATAGAGCATGCATGAATTGATGATACGTACAAAGCAAATTAATACACTGATGTAGAGCGGATCAATACAACTTCAACCAAATCACGCTATGTAATAATAATATTGTAAAACTCTTGTTATTTTGAATAAATACATAATATATATTTGTTTGATCAAGTAATTTTCCCATTGATAAACGTAAGTTATAAGGTCAAGAAAAAAATATATATTTTAGAAACATACTTAATCAAAACAAGTTATGAATATAGTTGCATTGAACACTTTACTTGGAGGATTAAAGTCAACATAAATAAAGGGAAATAAGTCGTGGTACATCAAGTCCTTATCCTCCTTTTAACAATCGACCCTATAACAATCACGTAATATTATATATTTTGAGCAACTACTAAATATTCAATAAAATTATATCATTATAAAAAAATTCGAAACATAAAAAATTAGAAGAAATTATTGCCTACCTAAGATGTCATTAACATGAATTTTTTTGTAGAGGCCCATTGACTATAGTCAATATTGCCTACAATCCAACCTTGAGAATCACCAACTTCATAAACAACAGCTTTTGTGGAAACAACCATAATTGTAATAAACGAAAAAAATATTGTTGTTATTTTTGTGAAAGCCATTTTTGAGAGAAATTTATAAATACTAATAATATCGTTAATATTTGCAATGACTTGTTAAAGAATAGTCCGAAAATTGATTATATATTTTTGAAAAGAATGTTTTTTTTTTTCAATCTATGGAAATTAGTACGCTAGAAAGCAAATTGTGTGTAATAACTAATAAGTACTAAAACATTACGTAAAAAAAAATATTTTACTTGAAATTAAGTAGATTATATTATTTGGAATTTTCTAAAAAAAACTTATGGAAATATTATACAAAGGAAATAATGGTATAAATTAAACTCTTGAAATTATTTTTGGTCTAACTACAATAATTTATTAAAAAGGGTATTTTCAACATTTTGAAACTTTGATTTGACGTACTAATAGAGGAAAAAAAGGGGGAAAAACTCCGTAAATTTCAAAAACCCCAAAAATGGTAAGTTTTTTTTTTGGAACTTCAAAAGTATGTACTTGGAAATTATATGTCCAAAAGTACTATGTATGTTTCCTTAAATTCTATAAAAGGCAATTAACTACTCCTATAAAAGCACCCTTTGAGAACCTCATAAACTCATTGTTCAAATCAATTTAAATTCAGACGTCTTAATTTTTTATTAAAGTTAAAGTGTATAAGTATGACTTTCTTCGGAAAAGTAATGTTGGTAGTATTGATGGTGATGATGGCTACTATGAGATTCGCCAAGGCTACCGTGTATCAAGTTGGTGATCTTGCAGGATGGACATTGAACTACAATTACGATGAATGGGGTTTTTTCAAGCAATTTCAAGCTGGTGATACACTAGGTAACATATCTTAGTCTTCATCATTTGAAGCAAATATATAGTAGGGGAATTTATATATGTAGTACTAAAATCAAATTAAACTTTAAACAATATCAGTGAGTTTTAATATAATGTTAAAAGTAGAATGTAGTCAAATTAAATAGTCAATGTTCATGTTACATTGTCAATTAAGACACATGCAACTAAAAAAATGCATATACATTGTTGAATTGCATAGCAAAATTTTTGTTTATTGAGATGTAAAGTACGTCAGAATTTTGAGTTTATAAATTTTTAAATAAAAAATTGAGTTCTTACTAAACTACTTAGACATATCGAGTATTAAATTATTGAATCATGTGAAACTCTGATGGATCTTTTTATGCAGTTTTCAACTACGATCCAAAATTACACAACGTGATGCAAGTTAACATCAACGACTACAACTCATGCACAGCTAGTAATCCAATTGGAACATTCAACTCTGGTAGTGATTCAATCCGCCTTGACACACCTGATGCAGACTACTTCTTCATAAGTGGTATTCCTGGTGATTGTGCATCTGGACTCAAATTACACATCAAAGTTAGTCAAACTACAACAACAACAACTCCTTCTCCTCCTACGACGATGAATACTCCAGCAACTCCTCCTCCTCCTCCTACGTTGAATGATCATTATCCTTATATTTTTCCTGCTTCTTCAAGAAATCACTCTTCTGCAAGCAATACTGCTTATTCGTTCAACATGTTATTTGCGTTGTTTCTTCTACCCATGGTCTAGACATTACACTACAAGGTTTCATATAATTTGTTTTTTGTTTTCCTTAATTAGGTTTATTTTTGTTTGGAATGGATCTTTCTATTGTCCATTTGATTTGGAAGTTTTCGTAGTTATTTAGTATTAGTTTTGTAAGTGGGTTTTCTACCAATTTATTAATGACAATTTTACATTATGATTTATTGTTAGTTACTATTGTTAATGGTATTTTATATCTATCTATATCTATATCTATATATATATAATGGAACTTTTACTTAAATAGTATATTTATTTGATTAATTGGTCGGAAAAGGAAGACTCAACTCTTGGAGTGATTAATTGATTGATTGAAGACAATTGAGCTCCAAACCTTTGTAATTTAGTAGAATTCGTCTATTCTCTTCTTTGTGTGTGTGTTGAGAGTAATGACTATGAGGTGAAGGGTTAATTTTCCACTTGATCGACAAATCTTAATGAATAAAAAAGGGTGAAATGAAAAAAAGCATGTGCTAATCATAATGCTTGTGAATTGCGTTGTGGTGGTCCCTATTTGATTGATTGATGAAATGTTTGATAGCACGAATGTGGACTTGAATTGTGTGAATTGTTGTCTCTTAACTTTGTGTGGTGTGAGGGTTATGATGTCGAGGTTTTGTTGTGCCTATAACACCAGAAAAGAAAGGAGAAGATACTTACCTTGACTTAAAAATGGGAGAACCTTCCGTAGAATATTTCGCAGTCATTAATAAATTTTGATAGGTTCACAAGTTAATATACATATTAATTTATTTAATTAAGTTTTTTAGTACAAATGTAGATTTTATAGAAAAACTATTAAGTTTATTGAACCCTGCTTAGCTCCTCCTACACCTACAAGTATGAGAATAAAAAGTTGTATGATCTACGACTTCTAAAAAAAAGTAAATCACCAACTTTTAATTCCTCGATTCCTAATTTTGGTATCTAATTATCTATGATTGTGGGTTTCATAACGTCTACACCTAAAATTTGATTAAAAAAATGTAAGAGACAGAGAAGATAAACTTATATATCTTGCTTGTTTGAGACGAGAACCTACAACTATGAGGATCAAAAAATATTTTTTTTGGTTAATGGATAATATTATTTGCAAAGAAGGTTAAGTATCATTATAAAATAAGACAATAGTATATTTCATGTATATATTATAGCATTGATTGCTATTAAATTATTATTATGAGTTGAAATTTCCCCTGTAAACGTAGTTCCTAGTATATCTGCCCAAACTGTCTCATTTGCTAGCATCGAAGGAAGTTGCAAAATTCTTGTGCGATCAAATAATTGAAAAAAGTACTTAAAAACACTTCTCTTGTTATTCAAAACACTTTCAAAACTAAAAAGTGTTTAAAGGCCAAAAACCACTACAAATAAGTTAATTCAAACACCCACTAAGTCAGCATAAAGTAAGGGAAATAAGTCGTTATACATCATGTTCTTATTCTTCTTATAATAATCGTTCACGATAACAATCACATTATATTATATATTCTCAATAGCAATTAATAGATATTCTGATAAAATAATACCGTTTTAAAAGGTTTGAAATATGAAAAATAGAGGAAATTAGTGCTTACCTAAGATGTCATTAACTTGAAAATTCTTTGAACATGCCCATTGACTATAGTCAATATTGCCTATATAATCCAACCTTTGGGAATCACCAACTTCATAAACAGTAGTCGTTGTGAAAGCAACCATATAATTGTAATAAAAGATTGTTATTCTGGTGAAAGCCACTGTTTAGAGAACTTTTCGAATATTAATCTATATTGATTAATTATATATCTACTATTAATATATAAGTTGTGATAACCACACAACTCGCAGCCAACATGTCTGCATCGGCTATGTGGTTTCCACACTTATATATGTTTTGCCCTCCATATTTTATATTATTACTTCACTTATCCTGTACTATTTTATAAATAAAATCATATTTTGTGTTTTTTTAGGATGCTTGAAGGGCTCCAACAGCAATACCTTTTCGATTGTCTTTAATATTGTATTTTATTTCTTCAATTGTTTTGTACTTGAACTATCCTTAAATTAATTGAAATAGCTGACATATACTCTTAATCTATATTTCAGTTCAAAATTACCTTTTCTATCTAACTATTGGACCACAATTACCCTTCTGTTAACATAAGAGTATTATGGCATCCATGTGTGGTACTAAAATGTCACATGGACTCCACATGTGCACTGAAAACATACCCACTTCCACATAGACGATTAAAGCTCTACTTTCACTCTTTGTCCCCCTCATTTCATTCCTTAAGAAACAATTCATAGGAGTCTTCATATTGCGTCTAGGGTTTCAAAGTACATACCATCTTTCTTCGCGGGTAGGGTTTCAAAGTAGCTAGCATCCACAGATATTTGTGGCCGTAGGTTAGTGAATCATTTTTCTTATTTTATTATGCTTACGATTTCAAAGCACATAGTTAAGGTTTGCAATTTATATAATATGCTGGTATGGTAGATTAATGAATAAATTACTTGTTTATTTGAGTTGAAATAGTAGTATCTATATTCATGTGATTTTAGGTTTGCTTGGTTTGTGCAATAGGTTGAGTTCTGATTTTTGTAATTTTTTTAGAGTTTTGTTTTGTATATGGTGGTCCTTTTCTAGTATGTTAGATTTAGGGGAAATTATTTGTTTGTTTGAGTTAAATAGAAATATTTGAAGGGAAATATCTTATTTATAAACTCAATAATTCTTGCATCTTAATTCAAGTTCTCTTTATTTTATGTATATTTTTATATTTTCTGCATATTGAAAATAACTAGTAACATTCTTATTTATAAAGGTAAAAATTAAATTAAACTAGGAATAGGAACCACTACAACTAATCTTAATCAATTAGGCATTCTTAGTCCAACTTTGAATTATTTTTGTCAACATTCTCCCATAATTTAAAGTTTTATACTCTTGTCTCTTTCTTCTTGTCATTATTGTTATATTGAGAAACATTTTTCTTCGACCTTCAATTTTTTTTCTTGTCATTGTTGTTGTATTGGAGAACTCTCTTCAATCTTCACTTTGTTGATATAGTTCTCTTCAATTCTCATTTATTTTTTTTGTTGTGTCGGAGCATTCTCTCCAACTTTCAAGTGTTGGAGCACTTTCTCTCAAATGCAAGATATTTTTTTCTTGATTGTTTGGAACACTTCTCTTCAACTTTCAAGTGTGGAACACTTTCTCACCAATTCACACTATTTTTTCTCTTGGTTGTGTTCGTGCACTTCTCTCCAACTTCCAAGGTTGATGTCCTTCCTACCAATGCCTTTTCTTTTGGTTGTTTTATTTTATTTTTGGTGTTGGAGTACTCTCTCCAACTCTCGTTGATGACCTTCTCGTCAACACTTTTTCTTTTTGTGTTTTTGTGTTGGAGCACCCTCTCTCCAACTCTCGTTGATGCCCTTTTCATCAAATCTTTTTTTTTCTTTTTTCTTTTTTTTTTTACCTTTCACCAACTCTTAATTAGAGAAGAGTTTCTTCCTCTTGTTCCTCTTTTGTCAAGTTTGCTTGGATCTCTTTAAAGTTGCAGCCATTTTGACGGTGATCAACTTTTTTTTGTTTTGCAATTAAAACACTTGGGTCTAGTGCTTTTAAAACAACAATCATCTTATGTGTGATTATTTTTCTTACATATACTACAATGTGGAAATTTATTATTTCTGATTGATTCATTTGAGTTTTTAGTAGCAAAATCCTCTACAGATGTTTGTTTATCTCTAATTGCTCTTTTTTAATCAACTGCTTGTAAAGCGTTCACTAATTATTGACAAATTTTTGTAGAGATCTTTAGATTCCTCACGTGAAGAAAGACTCAATTTAGGTAGGTTACAAGAACTTTCTCAATAATTCTGGTATTGAAAAAATTTTCACCTAACAGTCTAATTTTGTTGGCAATTGATGTGAGGTTGTCAACATAATTTTAAATTTCTTCCATTTCTTTCATCTTTTGAATCTCAAATTATCTTATAAGGTTAAGAAATTACATTAACATTGATTGCTTTTTGTCCAAATATTCATCCTTTAGAGAGTTTGGTATATTCATTCGAGTTTCGCACGTCATGATTTTGTGAAAATTTCTTCAGAGATTGAGAAATATAAACTATTTTATTGGTTTGAACTTTTTGACTTTTTCTTTATTATTTGAGCCAAAGTTGGATTGTCGGGTATTGAGGATGGTTCACCTCTTTTCAAGATATATCTCATAGATTCATAGATTGTAGGCATGTCTTCATCGTCACACCTCAAAATTAATAAATTTTTCATTTGAATATTACAGAAGAAATTAGCGAAAACATATTTGATGTCATATATGTTATTAGATGGTGAAGATTACTATCTCTGATATCAGTTTGAAGGAAAATATCTTATTTATAAATTCTACAGTTCATTTATCTTAATTAAAGTTCTCTCTATTCAATGTATATTTCTGTATATTGAAAGTAACTAGTAACATCCTATTTATAAAGGTAAAAATTAAATTAAACTAGGTCTAGAAATTATTTTAAATAACAAATCCTAATTAAATACAAATAATTAAATACCATTAATAAAATATCCTAATAAATTAAGGATACTTACTTCAACTTTGAATTATTATTTTCAATTGTATTCATGTTATTTCGTATTCATGTGGTTTCAATCATGAATATAAATAGTTAGATTTAATCTTTTGAGAATTTGTATCGCATATGGTGATCCTATTCGGTCAAGGTTATATTTAGAAAATAAGTTGAGTTAAAATAGTAGTTTTCATGTGATTTTATTTTTAATCATTCGTGCATAGCAGTAAGGGCATTTAAAGGGTTCCATATGTCCTTTTTCATTGTTTATTATGTCCTTTTTGTTTAGATTTTCCTCAACCGTTTATGTTTTAATAATCATGTGCCTGTGTAATTTCTTTCTTTCTTTTAGTATAGATTCCTAAAGTGAAAGACATGTTGGATCATATTTTTTTTCTCTATTATTTATACCGTAAAACATATGGCCCATGTGTGCTTTTTCTTTCTTTAAGTGTAAAGACTTGTTCATTTCTATCATAACAATAAGGACTTGGTCTATATTCCCTTTTTATTTTCTTTATGGCCCAGGCGTTCATACTTTTTCCTCTATTATTTATGTCGTAATAAACATGTGGCTCCCCATGTTTATTTTTTTCTCTATTTCAATACATTTGCCAAATTTAATATTATTTGATAAAATAATTCTTAATAAGATACAACTCATAAAATTTAAGAAAAAATTAAAATTAGCAGCCCTGAAATCACACACACACACACACACGCCCCGCCCGCCCGCCCCCGCACACGCACGCACGTGCGACCCCTCACAGGCACACACACACACACACGCACACACACACACACGCCCAACCCCGCCCCCACCCCCACACCCCACACCCCACACACTAGCCTTATGACTTTTATGAAAAATAAAGTTGTTACTTTTATGAAAAGTTACGATCTTTAGGAAGAGTTGCAACTTTTATGAAGAGTTGCAACTTTTATAAAACTTGTAACTTTTATGAAAAGTTATGACTTTTATGTAAGGTTGTGACCTTTCCGAAGGGTTGTAACTTTTTCAAAGAGTTGTGACCTAAACTTTGTTTAATATAAATAGAGGGATATTCTACCACTATTATTTGTAGGCTTTTTTTCGTTATAGGGTAGTCGAATTCAAATACATTTATTACTCTTCCTATGAAGTTTGTTTCATTTCTTAAAGTTCTATTCCTCCTAATCATGAAAATAATCTTTACTATGAGTCATAGTTATTCATGTAACTATAACAATTTCTTTTTACTATTTTGAGGACCTTTTTTTAACTCTGTTAAAAATTTCAGCAAGGATGATTGAAAATAATGATTAACTCTTTCTTTTCTTCCTAAAGGTTTCTTCATATAAACATAGAATAATGGTTTTAATCTCAATGTGACATTGCTACTATTGCACCTCTTAGTCCACAATTTAATAAAGCTACTCAAATAGTTAAATTCATTATATTTGGTTCTTTAATAACAAAAAATTTATTTCTTCCACTATTATTTGGAGTTTTTTTTAATAGGGAGTTCAATTTAAATACATTAATTAAGCTTCTTATGAAGTGTGTTTCATTCCTCACAGTTTTCTTTCTCCTATCTAATGAAGCTTAATCTTATACTATAAATCATAGTAAATCATGTATCTATTGCAATTTCTTTTTTCTATTTTGGTGTCTATTTGTTTAACTTAGTTAAATATTCCAGTAAGGATGATTGAAAATTTATATTCTATTTTGCCTCTTTGTATAGTTTTATTTGTATACTTTATGAAAAAATTTCTTGTGGGTGCTATATTTGATAGCACAAAACAATAAATATGTGATAACTAATACACAACCAATGCTGAAGTTTGTTAAAAGAATCAAATGTATTGCTCTCTTCTTTGCCACAATTAGTATATTATTTTGATTGCTCATTCTTAGGTACAAACATTTTATATGTCATTGCACCCTTCCTAGAATATTAGCATAGAGACAATTAGTTCACTTCTTTTATCGCAAGTTAACTAACTTTTCATATTTCTCCATCTCTTTTTTTAAGCATAATAGAAATCAAGTTTTTTTGAAACTAACAAATATCCAAAATACACTAAAATAAAAATATTTTTTATCGGCAATAAATATGCACAATAACTAAGAGTGCTAGAGCCTTTACCTACATTAATTAATTCTCATTAGATTCAATGTTGCTATGAACTTTTTCTAGGGACATTTATAATTGCTGCTAAAGATCATTTCTGCCATAGTGATTACTCTTTCTTTTGATAAAGTTTGTTTTTCCTTTTTGATAAAGAAGTAATAACTCTTTCTTTTTGCATCTTTCAATTAAATTTGTGAACTGTGAACTGTAAACTTTGATACAGATCGATGTAATATCTTTTGAAAAATATGTTAAGAAATATAAATTTTTTTTGTTGATTGTTAGGAAAGTAAGATTGTCTTTATTATTAGTTGTGGATATTTGTGAGATCAAGAACTCAGAAATAGTGCTTTCAGATTTTAATATGTTATGTGTAAAAATTTTTGTTTAGAATATCCAGTTATGAAAGACATCGCCAAATGCTTGATTGATAATTACATTAATCCTTTGTTACTGCATAATATAACCATAACATTAAGTATACTTCAATTCCAAATAAGTTGGGCTGATGATATGAAACCTAAGCAATAGTAACGACTATTCTGAGATGATGAAGAAAAACATTTATGATACTAATAATTTTGGGGTCATAAGAAAGCAGTTGAAGGTCCTCCGTTTGAATTAGTAAATTATGTTCTTGTATGGACGTAATGTTGCACTTTAATTTGGAGTGCTGTCGTTCGACGCTTTTTGGTATCTTCTTTAACGTATGATGTTGTTCTTTATATGTTCTTGGAATTTAGAAAATTTCATTACTTCTAACCAACTATTTCCATGGAAATTTCTTAGACTTCTTTCTTATACTTAAAATATCTTTATGACTCATAATTTTTGCATTAAAAAAATCAAAAGAAATAAAATAAAAAATAGCAGTTTTAAGATTTTGCATTGCCTTAAAATAAAATGATCTTGACAATGCAGTGCGTGTATACATCAAAAATCCGAATATTACCAAATGATCAATGTGTGCTTAATAACATAGTTCAATGCCGTGCGAAGAATGGGTAGTTTACCTAATTTTATATAAAACAACAAAATGCAAAAAAAGGCTCGTGGACATTAAAATTTTGTTGGACTCTACAAAATGCGTTCAATTCGAGTTGAGACTCTAAAAATTGTGTTCAACTCAAATTAGAATTTTGGAGGCTAATCAACCCTAAATCCTAGTTCACACTTATATCAACCGTACAAAATTCCCTTAAAAGGCATCTTAAATCTCCCATAAATGTAACATCTCGCAACTATAAAGAACTAGAAAAGAGTTAAAATCTAAAAAAAGTTTTTTTTGGGAAGTATAAGAAAATCTGGAAATTTTTAAGTAAGCTAAAAGTGAGTTTTGAGCCAACTTCAAACGACCATAACTCCTAACCCAGGGTAAGTTAGGTGTATTCTAGATATGGTTGGAAAGTACTCGGAATAATCTTTTCAACTCCGCCAAGTTTTGCGATTCAGTGTTCGTATTAGCGAGTCATGCCTTTCAGAAATTGGGTTGTTGGATTAAGAAAAGTCCAATCCGAATTTGGGAAGTGCAAATTCGTGTTTTCCTTACCTAATTATATTAATTTATTTTTAGGGATTAATTGAGGTAAAATAATACTTTGTTCAGTTTAGAAAGATTTAGAATTCACGGTAGGTCTTGGAGAAAAGAGAAAAGAGGAGAAATCAATAAATTGCCAAGAACATTCAAGCTTTGCGTGTGGAATTCGTGGGGGTGATCCCTAAAAAAGTAAGTGAGATCGTATAGCGTTGGGTTAGTTCACCCACGCGCCAATTATGCTTCAATTCAGCGAATTTCAAGTCTTTAAATGTTAAGAAAATGAGTTCTTCAAGAACATTGTTGAAATTTTTAATGAGTTCTTGATGGTTGTGTTGTTATAGTTTCTTGATGATTAGATTCATGTTTCGGGGTAAATTTTCGAGTTAAATGTATTGTTTTTTTAGTGATGTACCTAGTTTTCTTAGTTGATTCCAACACTCTAAGATACATCTCGACATCATGAAATCTTCCTAAACATGAGATCATGAACTTTGAATCTATAATCCAATTTAAGGAAAGTTAGGATCAAAGTCAAGAGAAGTTAAGAGTCAATCCCAAAAGTTAAATAGTAAGTCAAAGTAAAGTTTATAAAGTTTTCAAGAGTCTTTAACAACGTTTTAACTTTTGTTTTAAAGACTCCAGTTTCAAGTTAAGTAAAGAGTAAAGAGTTGAGTTCATTTTTCAAAAGTTCATAACAGAACTAAGTATTGCCTAAGAGTTTGTAAATATTTTCACTTTTAAACAAAAAGAGAAACTGAGATTTCCAAAAGAGTCATCGAGCAAGTTTTTCAGTAAAAAGGAAACTATGATTTTCAAGAGAGCTTTTATGCTAAGTTTGAGCAATTATCTCAAACCAGAGAAGAAGTTGTTTTAAACACATATGAGCTAAGTAAATTTTGGGGGTTGTATTGAGCATCGATATGTGGACACGAATTCATAATAATTCAAGATCCCATAAACCATATAGCCATCATGGGCAGAGAAAGGATCTTACTTTTTAGATGATTCCTTAGTGCTTTTTAGCATAGACTAGTGGATCCACTTAGTAAGTTCAGGTTCTATATCGATGGCAAGGTATAGAATGGTCATTAACAACGTGAGGTAAAGTATTTTACCATCACTTAGGCTTATAGTGATGGTTGTCGGCTAGAGAATCTCTCACAGAAGTTATTGTATTTTGATATAATCAGGTTATTGTATTTTTACGTACATTCAGAGTCATGTTGTATTCTTTTATATACACAGAGATGTCATCATGTATTTAAATATGCTTTTCTTTATATCATGTATGCTTTAAACGACTTTATAATGAAATGAGTCTAGTTCAATTCAGTAT
>JAKWIY010001229.1:0-23385 GCA_027704805.1 Solanum corneliomulleri | reverse complement strand
GCGTATGCTTGTTCGGGGATCGTTTGACCTTCCAAATGGGTTTGAAAAGCCGTTATGGCCAACCGTATGCATAGAAAAGGTCTTGACGGACGTCCACGAAAACATTTGGCATTTTTTACGTCGGAATCCGGATCACCCAAAAAATAGTGTGCAATAGCACACGAAATCGTTGAAATGAGGCGTATGCTCGCTTCAGGGCTCGTTTGACCTTCCAAATGGGTCGGACAAGCCGTGATGGCCAACCGTATGCATATACAAGGTCCGGAAGGACGTACGAAACATTTGGCATTTTTGACGTCGGAATCCGGATCACCCAAAAAATGATGTGCAATAGCACACGAAAATCATCGAAATGAGGCGTATGCTCGCTTCGGGGCTCGTTTGACCTTCCAAGTGGGTCGGACAAGCCGTGATGGCCAACCGTATGCATAGACAAGGTCTTGACGGATGTCCACGAAAAAATTTGGCATTTTTGACGTCGGAATCCGGATCACCCAAAAAATGGTGTGCAATAGCACAAGAAAATCATCGAAATGAGGCGTATGCTCGCTTCGGGGCTCGTTTGACCTTCCATATGGGTCGGACAAGCCATGATGGCCAACCGTATGCATAGACAAGGTCTTGACGGACGTCCACGAAAAAATTTGGCATTTTTGACGTCGGATTTTTGACGTCGGAATCCGGATCACCCAAAAAATGGTGTGCAATAGCACACGAAAATCATCAAAATGAGGCGTATGCTCGCTTCGGGGCTCGTTTGACCTTCCAAATGGGTCGGAAAAGCCGTGATGGCCAACTGTATGCATATACAAGGTCTTAATGGACGTCCACAAAAAAAATTGGCATTTTTGACGTCGGAATCCGGATCACCAAAAAATGGTGTGCAATAGCATACGAAAATCGTCGAAATGAGGCGTATGCTCGCTTCGGGGCTCGTTTGACCTTCCAAATGGGTCGGAAAATCCGTGATGGACAACCGTATGAATAGACAAGGTCTTGACGGACGTCCACGAAAAAATTTGGCATTTTTGACGTCGGAATCCGGATCACCCTAAAAATGGTGTGCAATAGCACACGAAAATCGTCGAAATGAGGCGTATGCTCGCTTCAGGGCTCGTTTGACCTTCCAAATGGGTTGGAAAAGCTGTGATGGCCAACCGTATGCATAGGCAAGGTCTTGACAGACATCCACGAAAAAATTTGGCATTTTTGACGTCGGAATGCGGATCACCCAAAAATGATGTGCAATAGCACACGAAATCGTTCGAAATGAGGCGTATGCTCGCTCGGGGGCTCGTTTGACCTTCCAATGGGTCGGAACTAGCCGTGATGGCCAACCGTATGCATATACAAGGTCTTGACGGACGTCCACAAAAAAATTTGGCATTTTTGACATCGGAATCCGGATCACCGAAAAAATGGTGTGCAATAGCACACGAAAATCGTCGAAATGAGGCGTATGCTCGCTTCGGGGCTCGTTTGACCTTCCAAATGGGTCGGAAAAGCCGTGAAGGCCAACCGTATGCATAGAAAAGGTCTTGACGGACGTCCACGAAAAAATTTGGCATTTTTGACGTCGGAATCTGGATCACCCAAAAAAAGGTGTACAATAGCACACGAAAATCAACGAAATGAGGCTTATGCTCGCTTCGGGGCTCGTTTGACATTCCAAATGGGTCGGACAAGCCATGATGGCCAACTGTATGCATAGACAAGGTCTTGACAGACGTCCACGAAAAAATTTGGCATTTTTGACGTCGTAATCCGGTTCAACCAAAAAATGGTGTGCATTAGCACACGAAAAGCGTCGAAATGAGGCGTATGCTTGTTCGGGGATCGTTTGACCTTCCAAATGGGTTTGAAAAGCCGTTATGGCCAACCGTATGCATAGAAAAGGTCTTGACGGACGTCCACGAAAACATTTGGCATTTTTTACGTCGGAATCCGGATCACCCAAAAAATAGTGTGCAATAGCACACGAAATCGTTGAAATGAGGCGTATGCTCGCTTCAGGGCTCGTTTGACCTTCCAAATGGGTCGGACAAGCCGTGATGGCCAACCGTATGCATATACAAGGTCTTGAAGGACGTCCACGAAAACATTTGGCATTTTTGACGTCGGAATCCGGATCACCCAAAAAATGATGTGCAATAGCACACGAAAATCATCGAAATGAGGCATATGCTCGCTTCGGGGCTCGTTTGACCTTCCAAATGGGTCGGACAAGCCGTGATGGCCAACCGTATGCAAAGACAAGGTCTTGACGGATGTCCACGAAAAAATTTGGCATTTTTGACGTCGGAATCCGGATCACCCATAAAATGGTGTGCAATAGCACACGAAAATCAACAAAATGAGGTGTATGCTCGCTTCGGGGCTCGTTTGACCTTCCAAATGGGTTCGACAAGCCGTGATGGCCAATCGTATGCATAAACAAGGTCTTGACGGACGTCCACGAAAAAATTTGGCAATTTTGACGTCAGAATCCGGATCTCCCAAAAAATGGTGTGCAATAGCACACGAAAATCGTCGAAATGAGGCGTATGCTCGCTTCAGGGCTCGTTTGACCTTCCAAATGGGTCGGACAAGCCGTGATGGCCAACCGTATGCATAAGCAAGGTCTATATGGACGTCCACGAAAAAATTTGGCATTTTTGACGTCGGAATCCGGATCACCCAAAAAATGGTGTGCAATAGCACACGAAAATCATCGAAATGAGGCGTATGCTCGCTTCGGGCTCGTTTGACCTTCCAAATGGGTCGGACACGCCGTGATGGCCAACCGTATGCATAGAATAGGTCTTCATGGACGTCCACGGAAAAATTTGGCATTTTTGACGTCGGAATCCGGATCACCCAAAAAATGGTGTGCAATAGCACACAAAAATCGTCGAAATGAGGCGTATGCTCGCTTCGGGGCTTGTTTGACCTTCCAAATAGGTCGGAAAAGCCGTGATGCCAACCGTATGCATAGAAAAGGTCTATATGGACGTCCACTAAAAAATTTGGCATTTTTGACGTCGGAATCCGGATCACCCAAAAAATGGTGTGCAATAGCACACGAAAATCGTCGAAATGAGGCGTATGCTCGCTTCATGGCTCGTTTGACCTTCCAAATGGGTCGGACAAACCGTGATGGCCAACCGTATGCATAGACAAGGTCTTGACGGATGTCCACGAAAAAATTTGGCATTTTTGACGTCGGAATCCGGATCACCCAAAAAATGGTGTGTAATAGCACACGAAAATCGTCGAAATCAGGCGTATGCTCGCTTCGGGGCTCGTTTGACCTTCCAAATGGGTCGGACAAGCCGTGATGGCCAACTTTATGCATAGAAAAGGTCTTCACGGACGTCCACGAAAAAATTTGGCATTTTTGACGTCGGAATCCGGATCACCCAAAAAATGGTGTGCAATAGCACACGAAAATCGTTGAAATGAGGCGTATGCTTGCTTCGAGGCTCGTTTGACCTTCCAAATGGGTCGGACAAGCCATGATGGCCAACCGTATGCATAAGCAAGGTCTATATGGACGTCCACGAAAAAATTTGGCATTTTTGACGTCGGAATCCGGATCACCCAAAAAATGGTGTGCAATAGCACACGAAAATCATCGAAATGAGGCGTATGCTCGCTTCGGGGCTCGTTTGACCTTCCAAATGGGTCGGACAATCCGTGATGGCCAACCGTATGCATAGAAAAGGTCTTCATGGACGTCCACGAAAACATTTGGCATTTTTGACGTCGGAATCCGGATCACCCAAAAAATGATGTGCAATAGCACACGAAAATCGTCGAAATGAGGCGTATGCTCGCTTCAGAGCTTGTTTTACCTTCCAAATAGGTCGGAAAAGCCGTGATGGCCAACCGTATGCATAGACAAGGTCTCGACGGAAGTCCACGAAAAAATTTGGCATTTTTGACGTCGAATCCGGATCACCCAAAAAATAGTGTGTAATAGCACACGAAAATCATCGAAATGAGGCGTATGCTCGCTTCGGGGCTCGTTTGACCTTCCAAATAGGTCGTACAAGCCGTTATGGCCAACCGTATGCATAGAAAAGGTCTTCACGGACATCCACGAAAAAATTTGGCATTTTTGACGTCGGAATCCGGATCACCCAAAAAATGGTGTGCAATAGCACACGAAAATCGTCGAAATGAGGCGTATGCTTGCTTCGGGGCTCGTTTGACCTTCCAAATGGGTCGGACAAGCCGTGATGCCAACTGTATGCATAGACAAGGTCTATATGGACGTCCACGAAAAAATTTGGCATTTTTGACGTCGGAATCCGGATCACCCAAAAAATGGTGTGCAATAGCACACGAAAATCGTCGAAATCAGGCGTATGCTCGCTTCGGGGCTCGTTTGACCTTCCAAAAGGGTCGGACAAGCCGTTATGGACAACCGTATGCATTGACAAGGTCTTGACGGACGTCCACGAAAAAATTCTGCATTTTTTACGTCGAATCCGGATCACCCAAAAAATAGTGTGTAATAGCACACGAAAATCGTCGAAATGAGGCGTATGCTCGCTTCGGGGCTCGTTTGACCTTCCAAATAGGTCGGACAAGCCGTTATGGCCAACCGTATGCATAGAAAAGGTCTTCACGGACCTCCACGAAAAAATTTGGCATTTTTGACGTCGGAATCCGAATCACCCAAAAAATGGTGTGCAATAGCACACGAAAATTGTCGAAATGAGGCGTATGCTTGCTTCGGGGCTCGTTTGACCTTCCAAATGGGTCGGACAAGCCGTGATGCCAACCGTATGCATAGACAAGGTCTATATGGACGTCCATGAAAAAATTTGGCATTTTCGACGTCGGAATCCGGATCACCCAAAAAATGGTGTGCAATAGCACACGAAAATCGTCGAAATGAGGCGTATGCTCGCTTCGGAGCTCGTTTGACCTTCCAAATAGGTCGGAAAAGCTATGATGGCCAACCATATGCATAGACAAGGTCTCGACGGACATCCACGAAAAAATTTGGCATTTTTGACGTCGAATCCGGATCACCCAAAAAATGGTGTGCCATAGCACACGAAATTATCGAAATGAGGCGTATGCTCGCTTCGGGGCTCGTTTGACCTTCCAAATGGGTCGGACAAGCCATGATAGACAAGCGTATGCATAGACAAGGTCTTGACGGACGTCCACGAAAAAATTTGGCATATTTGACGTCGGAATCCGGATCTCCCAAAAAATGGTGTGCAATAGCACACGAAAATCGTCAAAATGAGGCGTATGCTCGCTTCGGGGCTCGTTTGACCTTCCAAATGGGTCAGAAAAGCCGTGATGGCCAACCGTATGCATAGACAAGGTCTTAATGGACGTCCACGAAAAAATTTGGCATTTTTGACGTCGGAATCCGGATCACCCAAAAAATGGTGTGCAATAGCATACGAAAATCGTTGAAATGAGGCGTATGCTCGCTGCGGGGCTCGTTTGACCTTCTAATGGGTCGGAAAAGCCGTGATGGACAACCGTATGAATAGACAAGGTCTTGACGGACGTCCACGAAAAAATTTGGCATTTTTGACGTCGGAATCCGGATCACCCAAAAAATGGTGTGCAATAGCACACGAAAATCGTCGAAATGAGGCGTATGCTCGCTTCATGGCTCGTTTGACCTTCCAAATGGGTCGAACAAGCCGTGATGGACAACCGTATGCATTTACAAGGTCTTGACGGACGTCCACGAAAAAATTTGGCATTTTTGACGTCGGAATCCGGATCACCCAAAAAATGGTGTGCAATAGCACACGAAAATCATCGAAATGAGGCGTATGCTCGCTTCGGGGCTCGTTTGACCTTCCAAATGGGTCGGACAAGCCGTGATGGCCAACCGTATGCATAGAAAAGGTCTTCACGGACGTCCACGAAAAAATTTGGCATTTTCGACGTCGAAATCCGGATCACCCAAAAAATGGTGTGCAATAGCACACGAAAATCGTCGAAATGAGGCGTATGCTCGCTTCGGAGCTCGTTTGACCTTCCAAATAGGTCGGAAAAGCTATGATGGCCAACCATATGCATAGACAAGGTCTCGACGGACATCCACGAAAAAATTTGGCATTTTTGACGTCGAATCCGGATCACCCAAAAAATGGTGTGCAATAGCACACGAAATTATCGAAATGAGGCGTATGCTCGCTTCGGGGCTCGTTTGACCTTCCAAATGGGTCGGACAAGCCATGATAGACAAGCGTATGCATAGACAAGGTCTTGACGGACGTCCACGAAAAAATTTGGCATTTTTGACGTCGGAATCCGGATCTCCCAAAAAATGGTGTGCAATAGCACACGAAAATCGTCAAAATGAGGCGTATGCTCGCTTCGGGGCTCGTTTGACCTTCCAAATGGGTCAGAAAAGCCGTGATGGCCAACCGTATGCATAGACAAGGTCTTAATAGACGTCCACGAAAAAAATTGGCATTTTTGACGTCGGAATCTGGATCACCAAAAAAATGGTGTGCAATAGCATACGAAAATCGTTGAAATGAGGCGTATGCTCGCTTCGGGGCTCGTTTGACCTTCCAATGGGTCGGAAAAGCCGTGATGGACAACCGTATGAATAGACAAGGTCTTGACGGACGTCCACGAAAAAAATTTGGCATTTTTGACGTCGGAATCTAGATCACCCAAAAAATGGTGTGCAATAGCACACGAAAATCGTTGAAATGAGGCGTATGCTCACTTCGGGGCTCGTTTGACCTTCCAAATGGGTCGGAAAAGCCGTGATGGCCAACCGTATGCATAGACAAGGTCTTGACGGACATCCACTAAAAATTTGGCATTTTTGACATCGGAATCCGGATCACCCAAAAAATGATGTGCAATAGCACATGAAAATCGTCGAAATGAGGCGTATGCTCGCTTCGGGGCTCGTTTGACCTTCCAAATGGGTCGGACTAGCCGTGATGGCCACTTGTATGCATAGACAAGGTTTTGATGGACATCCACAAAAAAATTTGGCATTTTTGACATCAGAATTCGGATCACCCAAAAAATGGTGTGCAATAGCACACGAAAATTATCGAAATGAGGCGTATGCTTGCTTCGGGGCTCGGTTGACCTTCCAAATGGGTCGGACAAGCCGTGATGGCCAACCGTATGCATAGACAAGGTCTTGACGGACGTCCACGAAAAAATTTGGCATTTTTAACGTCGGAATCCGGATCACCCAAAAAAAGGTGTGCAATAGCACACGAAAATCATCGAAATGAGGCTTATGCTCGATTCGGGGATCATTTGACCATCCAAATGGGTCGGACAATCCGTGATGGCCAACCGTATGCACAGACAAGGTCTTGATAGACGTCCACGAAAAAATTTGGCATTTTTGACATCGGAATCCGGATCAACCAAAAAATGGTGTGCAATTACACACGAAAAGCGTCGAAATGAGGCGTATGCTTGTTCGGGGCTCGTTTGACCTTCCAAATGGGTCGGAAAAGCAATTATGGCCAACCGTATGCATAGACAAGGTCTTGACGGACGTCCACGAAAAAAATTGGCATTTTTGACGTCGGAATCTGGATCACCCAAAAAATGGTGTGCAATAGCATACGATAATCGTTGAAATGAGGCGTATGCTCGCTTCGGGGCTCGTTTGACCTTCCAAATGGGTCGGACAAGCCGTTATGGCCAACCGTATGCATAGAAAAGGTCTTCATGGACGTCCACGAAAAAATTTGGCATTTTTGACGTCGGAATCCGGATCACCCAAAAAATGGTGTGCAATAGCACACGAAAATCGTCGAAATGAGGCGTATGCTCGCTTCGGGGCTTGTTTGACCTTCCAAATAGGTCGGAAAAGCCGTGATGGCCAACCGTATGCATAGACAAGGTCTCGACGGAAGTCCACGAAAAAATTTGGCATTTTTGACGTCGAATACGGATCACCCAAAAAATAGTGTGTAATAGCACACGAAAATCGTCGAAATGAGGCGTATGCTCGCTTCGGGGCTCGTTTGACCTTCCAAATGGGTCGGACAAGCCGTTATGGCCAACCGTATGCATAGAAAAGGTCTTCACGGACGTCCACGAAAAAATTTGGCATTTTTGACGTCGGAATCCGGATCATCCAAAAAATGGTGTGCAATAGCACACGAAAATCGTCGAAATGAGGCGTATGCTTGCTTCGGGGCTCGTTTGACCTTCCAAATGGGTCGGACAAGCCGTGATACCAACCGTATGCATAGACAAGGTCTATATGGACGTCCACGAAAAAATTTGGCATTTTTGACGTCGGAATCCGGATCACCCAAAAAATGGTGTGCAATAGCACACGAAAATCGTTGAAATCAGGCGTATGCTCGCTTCGGGGCTCGTTTGACCTTCCAAAAGGGTCGGACAAGCCGTGATGGACAACCGTATGCATTGACAAGGTCTTGACGGACGTCCACGAAAAAATTCTGCATTTTTGACGTCGGAATTCGGATCACCCAAAAAATGGTGTGCAATAGCACACGAAAATCGTCGAAATGAGGCGTATGCTCGCTTCGGGGCTCGTTTGACCTTCCAAATGGGTCGGAAAAGCCTTGATGGCCAACCGTATGCATAGACAAGGTTTTGACGGACGTCCACGAAAACATTTGGCATTTTTTACGTCGGAATCTGGATCACCCAAAAAATGGTGTGCAATAGCACACGAAAATCGTCGAAATGAGGCGTATGCTCGCTTCGGGGCTCGTTTGACCTTCCAAATGGGTCGGACAAGCCGTGATTGCCAACCGTATGCATAGAAAAGGTCTTCACGGACGTCCACGAAAAAATTTGGCATTTTCGACGTCGGAATCCGGATCACCCAAAAAATGGTGTGCAATAGCACACAAAAATCGTCGAAATGAGGCGTATGCTCGCTTCGGGGCTCGTTTGACCTTCCAAATGAATTAGCACCACAATTTTTTATTTATCCAAATATATGGTAATTGGAAATTTAAAATTAATATCTATGTATATTCATATATAACTGGGCATAGACAAAGTGGTATTCCAACTCTATAACTAATAACCACATTTTTCTTTTTCTCAATTTATTTTACCATTTTCCTATTTTTAAATCTGTTTTTTATTATTAAAACAAAAAAAATGTCAAAAAAATAAAAGTCGGTGCTTCAAATATTTCTCATGAATACATGTAACTCATATTTTAAATTACTTACTATTAACTATCACTTATTGTATTCGAGTCTCTTTAATGTATTAGTACCTATTATAGTAATTTTAAAATCTAAATTTGATTAAAAAGTTACTCAATTAATTAGGCAAGATAATTACTATAAAAGATGAAGAAAGATGAAAGACGTTAGAGTTTTCATTGGTGATGAGAATATTAAAGTAGAAAAAAAGTATTTAAAAAAGAGCAACTTTCACATATAGCAAACACAAATTTATATTTGTATGTTATAAGAAAGTTCGCATAATTGTGCTCCATAACAAACATAAATATGTATAATTTGTTATACATATACAAAGAAACCAAGTGTATAATTCGTTAAACATATCCAAAAGAAATCAGTTGTATACAAATCAATTGTATAATTTGTGTATGTATAAAACGAGAAAAAGAGAAAGACAAAAAAAATTGGGCAGAGAAATATTTGTATTGTATAATTATAAGCATATAGGACGAAGATATATACATTTACAAGTGAATATACAATCTTTTCTTGCTTTATACAAATAGTAACACTATTTATACAATTCGTTTCTGTTTGTATAAGTGATAGAGGCAAAGGTGACGAGCGAGATCCGGAAGAGTGGCGAGCAAGATCTGGGAGAGGGGAGAGAGGGGAACTAGGGGTGGGCATAAACACCGAAAAACCGAAACACCGAACCGAACCAAATTTTTTTAGAATTTCGGTTTCGGTATTTCGGTTTTCGGTTCGGTATTCGGTTTTAATTTTTGTATTTTTCGGTATTTCGGTTCGGTTTTTGGTGTATATTATTTAAAATTCGGTATTTCGGTTTAAACCGAAATATTATGCTATAATTTAATATTTTATAAATTATATTATATTAATTAATAATTATTAATATTAAATATTTTTTTAAAAAAAAAAAAAGTAAAAACCCTAATCCTACTTTGACTCTTTCTCTTTCTACCAGATTCTCCTTTCAATTCACTCCTCATCTTCTTCCTCTTATTTTCTCCTCTTCCTCTTCTACTCCAACCACTCTTCAGCTCCAACCACTCTTGTCTTCAGCAGCACCGCCAGGCGCCAGCCGCCGTCCACAACAAGGGAAGCAGCAGCCAGCAGCAACCAGCCGCCGCCCGCCAGCAGCACAGCAGCAGCCAGCCGCCAGCCGCGACAGCACTCAGCAGCAGCCAGCCGCCGGACGTGCAGCAGTAAGCCACCGAACGTGCAGCAGTCAGCCGCCGGACGTGCAGGTATGTTTTTAGGTTTTTTAATTTTTTTTTCTTGATTTTTTCATTTTTTTTCTTTCTGATTTTGTAATTTTGTTTGTTATTGTTGAAAGTAATCTCGTGGAAGAAGACAAGAAGTTCAAAATACATTGTTTGTTTTATTGTCTATTTTTACTTTTTACTTTTAGCCCATTAAGTTGAAAAATGAAACAAAAAATTGAAAAAATTGTAAAGTTTAAAATTTTAAAAAGCCCACTAAACAGGCCCATTAAAAAACCGAATTAAAAAACCGAATCGAATTTTTAAAAACCGAACCGAATTAACAAAAACCGAACCGAACCGAAATATTTCGGTTCGGTATTCGGTACGCAATTTACAAAAACCGAAAACCGAAAAAAACGGAAAAAAAAAACCGAACCGAACCGAAAAACCGAATGCCCACCCCTAAGGGGAAAAAATATATGTATATATACACTTTTTCCTCCTTTTATACAAACAGAAACACATTTTATACACTTGTGTTTGTATAAAAGTGAGAGGAAGCGAGAGAGGGAGAGTGGCGAGCGAGAGTTTAAGGAAGAGAGGTAACTGGCAAACAGTTTGCCACAGGGCACAATTAAATTAAAATATAGTTATAGCATTTAATTTGAATTATTTTTTACGTACAATAAGAATAAGAGAAATAAAAAAATATTGAAATTAAATAAATAAAAAAATATAGAAAGAATCAAAGAAAGTAACAATCCAGACAAATAAAAAGAGGAAGTAGGGTAAGAAAGCGGAGATAATCAAGAAGAGAATAATGATAAATTGAGAAAAAATAATATATTTTCTAAACTAGAGCTTATTATTTAGGGTATGAACAAATGGGGGAGATTAGATACGGGTAAAAATAAAATTTTAAAAATAATAATTAAGAAATGATATTAACATACAATTAATTTCTACCTATATACTTTTCATTTCATGTTTTACTTTATTTTATCAGAGGAAACATTTTAATATATATTATTAATTTTGTAAGAATATATAGGAAGTTCATTTCTAAATTTAGAGATAGTTTTTATGACCCTGCAAATCACAAAAATGTTCATTAGTATATACAATAAAGTGGAGTTCTTGTGTAATAATAGAAAAATGTATGTTACTAGTTTAGTTAATGGTATTAAGGGAGAATACTATAGATCACTAACAATGAATAAAACACAATTTTCGAATGTGATTTATGAAAAAATTAGAATTTTTTTTCTGAAAAATTTTTGTGAGAATTTTCATAATTGTAAGTATAGTGCAATTTGATTTTGATTTTTCGATTTAACCCATTAAAATAATTTAAAATAGAAAACCAAACCAAATAACCAAAATTCTAGAATTAATAATCAAAATTGATCGAACAAATTGAAATCAATTTTTATAGAAAAAAAATAGTTCAGTCATTTATTTTGTTTTAAACCATAATATGCTTAACCCTAGTCAAATGATATCCAACAATAATGTGACATCCATATTAAATCCTTCAAAGCATCCATTGATTTTATTAAAGAATCAAAACAATAACTCTTTTTTATTCTTTTTCAAATATATTGTCACACAATATCAAAAGATGACAACAATCAATTATTTTGAAGTGCTTTAATGGATTTCTCAAATATAACTACCCAAAATAAATGTCCTCAAATGATTTTATGCGTCAAGAAATAAAGAGCGGTGAAATTTAAGGTCCATTTCACACAAAGCTCATTTACCTTAGTTTTAACAAAAAAAAAAGTGAAATTTACTACTCCATTATATTATATTATATTATTATGTAAATATGTTGCTGTAACTTGATAGAAGTCTTTGCAAGTGCAAGTTCAATATATATGAATATTTTTTAATTTTAATTTGTGAAAATTTGGAGAGTCGATTAATTAAAAATTTTATAAAAATTACTATTTACTGTGATTTATAGTATTTTTATTTTTGTATCACTTTTAATAATATATGTTATCCCCTTTGTCCAATTTATATCGCACGGATAAAATTCGGAGAATCGACCAAATTTTTTATATGTTCTTTTGAAATATTTTATGATGTTAATTATTATAATTTATAATATATTATACGTAATTTTCAAATTATATACATTACTCCCTCAATCTCAAATTTATGTACATCGATAGAATTTCGACATATCTACTAGGTGTTATATTAAAACATATTCAAGCGAAGTGGGAGAAGAAAAGGGTGGATCAATAATGGAACTTATTTTGCACTCAACACTTGTAGAAATAGGACAATCATGATTAGAGCAGAGTTAATGGTGTGACTTTAGTAATTAGTGAAAGTGATTTTTTTAGATTTGTTCTATCCTTGGTCTATGGCTGAGCCAACTAATGGTCAGGGAGTTCATTCAAACAAATTATAGTATTTATATATAGTTAAAATTATTTTTAATATATTTATAGTGTATGTTGAATTCTTTCAATTTATTCGTGTGTTATTTTCTTTAGATATTATACTTTTTAATTTAAAATCCTTACTTCGACATTGACTTTAGTTTGACACGTATTGTGAAATTAGTTGCATGTTGAGTTACTTGATATTTGTTTTTGATGAAATATGATATATATATTTCATAAAATTAATCGAGGTGCATGTAAATTAGTTCAAACACCACAGTTGCCTTTGAGTTTCCTATAGAATTTCCATGTTTTTGAGGAGTAGGACACTAGAAGATCACTTAAAAAGCAAAATAACTACGTTTGTAAAAGAGTGCAACAAAGGGAAAAGTGTTCTTCACTACAATCAACGCATCAAAATTAAGACTTCCTATATCTTCACATCAGAGCCAAGTCTTTGCTTACTTCAAAGCATACCCTAAAAACAAAAGGAGAAAAACTCTCTTTGTTTATCTGATTTTAATTTAACACGAAATTTAAGAAAATAAAAATATATTTTAATAAGTAATTTTAAAATAAAAATATGTAGAATGTACCAAAAATCATGTTGAAACTTAAAATTAAGAAATTACCAAAAAAGAAAAGAAATAATTTTTTAACCGACTGAAAGAAAAAGTAATACAAATAAATTAAACCTTTAGGAAACCACACATATAAATAAGATCTAAACCACACATATAAATAAGAAGCCAAGAACTCAATATACTCTTCATCACAACTTCAAAAGTCATCATCAAGAACTTTCAACAAAACTCATAACAATTTCCCAACACATCAAAACTATGGATAACAACTTCCCATTTCCACCACCATCACCACCACCTTCCTCTGATCAAAGCTACACCATAGTAATACTCGTTTTCTCGACGTTCGGTTGCATCTTACTTGGCCTAGCTATTCTTGCTTTTTGCACATACTTCTTGAAGAAAAAGAAGAAGAGTACAATGCTAGTTGAAGAAAAAGAAGTGAAACACATTGATGATCATGTTAAAATAAAGGAAGCAATTGTTGAAGGATCTCATGGGAAACTTGAGACAATAGTACTCTCAGTAGAAGAAGATTTGCATGAACGAGATGACATTATAAGGACAAAGAAAGAGTTGGAAGAAGTTCATCATCATAACTTCATACATGCTAATAATAAATCTTCAGAAATTACACCTTCTGCTCTTGAAGCTGCCCATAGACAAACTTAATTAAGCATCAATTCATGATTTTTATTTCATTTTTTTAAAAAAAAATAAAAAATGACAAGAATGGGAGTTACTATTGTATAAAGTTAGTTATAATTTTTTTTTTTTTGATGTTTTAATTTCTTTGAAGTCACAACTTCTCACATACCATTCAATTCTTCTGTTTTTCTTTATCATGACTTAGGCAATCTTCACTTCTTGAGTTAACTGTTTCTCTTGAGTTAAGACTCAAGATCTATTTTACATGGTATCGGTCATCCTATTAATCACTTTAAACCTAAAGGCCAGCCTAGTAAAGTTTTGGAATAAAGAATTCCCAATGACTAGTATACTCTTCAGGCACTTAGCTACACTCATGTGACACCCTTCGCCGATAAATTATACCGTATATACAAGTAAATAGTGAATAAAGTAGTTAAATAACATATTCTGACACAACAATATGATGTAGCTCAATGATCTCGAGCGCCTTAAAGGAGCAAAGACACGCAAACTTAAAAATGTTTCTGTTTGAATAATACTCCTCTCGATCCATATTAGTTATTTTCATATTTTTGTGTTCTTTTAGAAAAATAAAACTAATAGCCTTAATCATAAGAGTAAGTCTAAAATGTTTATTGATTCCATATAATGTACACTTATTAAGAGAAATATTTAAGGACATAATTTGGGCCATACTTTTTATTATTGTGTTTTGTGAAATTATAAATATAAATTTATAACTGTTGAGATTTATCTTTTAAAAAATATCAAACTTATATAAAAAAAAAAAGGAAATATGAAAGAAAAAAATAAAAATTCAAACATTCGTCTTAAACTTTGAATAATGAAAAAATCCCTAAAAATTCAATTAATATGGAATGGAGAGAATATTCTGTCAATTAAAATAGTATAGGTAGATTTTTTGGGGGAAAAGAGTAAATGAAGTATTAATAGAAAGCTTAAACTATTTAGTTTAAAAATTATTTATTAGATCAATAAATCATATTATTTAGAAAAGGTCACAAGCAACATATTTAATTCAAATTGCGTTAATCCTTTTATAGTGGTAATATGAATAGCAAAGCAAAATATTTGATGAAGTAAAAGAGAGTAATTTTTATTGATTTTTTTAGCTCAAATGATGAATATTCTTGAAAATCTTTGATTGGACTTTGGGACACTAATCATTAGTTAAGCAGAATAATGAAGGGAAATTAAAGAAGTATAGAGAAAAACAAAAAGTGTTTTATACTGCAATCATCACAAAATTAAAGCTAAGATAAAGTCTCTTCCTAGTCTTTACATGAGAGCCAAGTCTCTGCTTACTTGAAAGCATACCCCAAAAGAGAGAATTTTAATTAATTAAACAGAAAATGTTCAAATATATCATCGACTTTTGAAAAAAAAACTTTATTTATGTCATTCGTTAATTGTTTGCTAGCTCGGTCATTTATTTATTTTCATTTTAGAAAAGGTTTATCCATGTCATTATCTATTAACTGAAAACAGTTTCACTTTTACAAAATCATTTTTACTCGTGGTCAATTATGATTCGGTCATATCATTGATTTTTTTAAAGAAAAGGGCTCAAATATGTCATCGAATTTTGAGAAAATGATGCTTACTTATGTCACTTCAGTTAACAAATAATAGCATATATAAGCCTTTTTTCAAATAGAAATAATATAAATGAATCAAACTTTTAAAGAATAACCTATAAAATAAGTTTTTCTCAAAATTCGATAAAACATTTTTCCCTAAATTAAAATTTACAAAAAACACATGAGAGAGCTAAATGAAAAGAACCTTGGAAAAAAATCAGCACTTATAAATTAGCAGCCAAGAACTCATTTTCTTTACATCACATTATCAAGAGTCATCAAGAACTTGCACAAAAAAAAATTATAACAAATATTTCCCAAGACTTAATTCCTATGGCAAACAATTTGAAAAACTTCCAATTCCCATATTTCCCTACCCATCCACCACCACCTCATCCTCCACCATATGTTCCACCACCACCACCACTATCACCACCTCACAATTACATCATAATAGTATTCGTTTTCTCGACGTTTGGTTGCATTTTACTTGGCCTAGTTATTCTTGCTTTCTGCTCATGCTTCTTGAAGAAAAAGAAGAAGAGTACAATGATAGTTGAAGAGAAAGAAGTGAAACACATTGATGATCATGTTAAAATAAAGGAAGCAATTGTTGAAGGACCTCATGGGAAGCTTGAGACAATAGTACTCTCAATTGAAGAAGATTTGCATGAAGGAATTAGAAGAAGTTCATCATCACAACTTATTGCATGCTAATAACAAATCATTACAAATTACAACTTCTGCTCTTGAAAATAGCCATGTATAGTCCTCAACAACATCTTAATATTGTTATATATATTAACAATTGCCTTATCAAAGGCTAATGGTTGATCATTTAATTCTATCAAAATTATTGTGTACATGCAACATACTTTAATTTCTCAACGGTATTTGCCTAAGTATTTCCTCTGTCTCATATTAGTTATGATATTTACTTTTACACGTTTCTTGCGAAATCATAAACAAAAATATTTTTTACTATTTTACCCTTGTCTCTCTCCAACAAATTGCACTATATTTGAGAACAAGATTAAGCTAGTCTTTATTTCAAGAACATGAAATAAAAATAATTATTCCCTCCGTTTCAAAATGTGTCACTTTTCGATTTTCGAAATTTAAACAAGTTTAATTTTTATCGTAAATTTTCCATATATCTTTTAAACATTTTGAATTGTCAATCATTGTGACCTATAGTACTTTTTATGTAGTTTATAAATACACAAATTTTATTTTTTTAAAAAAAATGAAGATTTCATGGATAAATTACCGGTGAAACTTAAACTGTGTTTCACTCTTGAAAAACAAAAAACGACATATAAATTGGAACAAATATTTTTAGTAACCTTGAACTGATACTTACGATATTAGATGTATGTAGTCTGCCTTCTCCAAAACTAGAAAATAGAGGTTTCAAATTAAACTACATATGCAAATATTATTACTCTATTAAGTTAAGAATTATTATGAGATCGACTTATTGATAATAATATATGTTCCATCTACACAATTTTAAACTTACATGATAGACATTTTCATAAGTATGGTAATTACTTTTCATTTATGATAAACATTCTCATTATGGGTGGTAATTATCCTTCATTTAGTTTCTTTTAACTGAAAACAATTTTTTGAGTCAAACATTTTCCTAACAAGAGAATTTATCTCTCATTTTTTAAAATTTGAACTCGTGATTTCTTAATTACTTTTAAAAACTAGATACACATACTTTTTTTTTGGGAAAATGCATAAATTTATTTCTGAATTTATTTTGAAAAGTTAGCTACATACTTAAACTATCATGACAATCTATTACACATTTTTACAATTTAAAACTAAATTCTTTTTACCCACCAAAACTGACATGGCAAGAAAATAAAAAAAATAAAAGCATGTTTGGTAATAAATAAAGTTTTAAAAAAATCAAAAACCTCTTTCTGTCATCACCCTATCCCGGATTTGACTCTTCTCCAGTAATGGTTCCCTCTAGTTCCTTCATTATCCTTTTAATATTTTGACATGTTATAGAAATAATTTAATGACTCAGATTTATTTGGTTAATTAAAGAGTTTTATCATATTAATATTTCTCTCACTTCCTTTTTATACTTAGAATCCTTTCTTCTTTGTCATACTTTAGAAGAATCATTAACTTCCTGAAAAATAATATGTAAGTTTTTTTATAAAAAAATGTACCATTCATTCAATTTCATTACATTACCTACTGCGACTTTTTTCATTCTTTATGTGTTGAAGAATGTTTTTCGATGTTTTCTTCTTCATCATATTAAATTTTCTTCAGCTTCTACAATTTCAATATATTCATTCTCTTTGACTAAGTCTGATGTTGAAAAAATTGATATATACAGATATTAAATAATCTAACAAATTAAATAAAAATAAGTTACGAAAGAGAATTTCAAAGAAGCCAGATTTGGAAAATACCTAGGATTTATTACCCAACTCGTTCCATAAGAATGACAGCGAAAGAACTTCTTTAAAAAAAACAATATGAAAATAGAAACTAAGTTTTTCGAGGCAAAAAGTAAAAAACAGTGGTGGTTTGGAAATTATTAATGATTAAAAATAAAATAAATTTAAAGTCCAAATATCAACACTAAAAATAAAATCCATAGATCTATTGTTGATTTGCTACAAAAAGAAGTTTGAAAAAATAAACTATGACAGAGAAGAAAGGATTCTAAGCACAGAAAGGAAGTGAGAGAAATACTAACTATGGTAAAACTCTTTAGTTAAACCAAAGACAAAGGGAGAGTGGCAATCGAGATGGAGGGAGACGATTGAGATTTGTATACATGTGAATCCACTTGAATCAACATATCTAGAGCAAATTAATTATACGTAATTGCATGCACTAAAATACTAACTAGTGTGCATCTAAATAATTAGATCTCAAATGGATGAGATTTTTATAAGTTATTCATTAAAAAAATCTCTTTATTTGAATTTTTTAATGTTTGGAGTTGTAGTCTCATGCTAAGTCTTTTAACATCTAGTTGGTCATAAAAAAATCGAAGCAAACTTTTGTTTTTGTTGTTGGCGTATTATGTACTTCAAAGATTGTCTATACAAACATGAGATGATGATATAGAAAAAACCAAGTCTCTAAATTGACAAATATGACCTTAAATATTTGAGTAAAGAAGTAAACAATGTAAGAGTATTTTGGGGAATTTGCAACATATTTTGTATGTTGGTGTTTTTGTCTTGGACTTGAGAGCAATTGCAACCTCACTTTCCTCACCATTAAATCTTCTTCCAATTCATGATTCATAAATAAGCTTTTCTTTCTCCAATTTTTTCTCATTATCCAATTTGGTATTTTTACTTTCTTTTTCTATTCAAAAACTTCAAATAGCATCCATATTCTTCTCTTACAATCAAAATATCAAAATCTTGTACAACTTTTCCTCAGGTAATTATTTATAATAATCTAATGTGTAATTATATGTTTTTCTTTCGAGTAACATTAATTTAGTAATGACGAATTATTTTAATTAAGTTGTGAACAACATATTAATTTTATACTAAAAATCTTTGCTTTTTCAATCATAGATGGTTTTTCTTTAAATAATAAATGAGTATTAAATTGCAAATTTTAGTAAATTTTTCTATTATTAAATCATAGATAAATAATTAAGGTGAAGGAGGAGTGTTTCGTGCACATATATAAGTCCATTTATTAATTAAGTACACCTCCATACTTGTCATTTCGTGATTTCAAAGTTGCTCCAAGTGGATCTCGAGAAAATAGAGAATTCCACATATTTTAGTACATTTTTATACTCTTTTTTTTTTACCATTATTTTGAATTTTATTTTTACTTCACATTTTTAACATATTAAGAAAAAATAATTAAATTTTCTTATATTTTATATTAAAATATTGATTACTCATTCTTTAGATCATTATCAGACGTAACATAAATATATTCAATTAATAAATATAATATAATAAACTAATCACGTCAATCATTATTTTCTTAATAAATATATTTTAAAAATAAAAGTGAACCAATAGAATAGTTATATACATGAGTCAACTAGGTTATATTATAGATTGTGAATCCCCGTGTAGCCATTTAATTCTTTCACTTCTTTTAATTCCTATTTATGTGTCGTTACTGTTAAAAATAGATAGTATTTTTTAGTATTTGTTATTTCATAAAATCAATATATGATGACACTATTCTTTCTATATTATCCTTTGAAAGTTTTTAGCTTGAAACTTGAAAGTATACATTTATCCAACATAGAAAAATTAAGTACTACATCCCTTCTTATATATGTCGTCTTTTAATAGAACACTTGTCGCAATCACAAAATCAATATATAAATAATATTATTCTTTCTATTTTATTCTAGAAAGTATGAATTTGATTAACATAGAAAAATTAAATAATAAGTTTATGTGCATTAGTGAATGTAATTAATCAAATAAATTAATTTTCGTTTATTTGTTGAAAATCTGACTGAAATCACAAGATAAGAACACAATGATAAATTTATCTAATTTCGTAAGGGACATAAAACCTAAAATAAAAAACTAAATAGAAACGGGGGAGTATACACAAATCCCACAATCCGTATGACCCATCCTTCATTTTTTTTTTGTATAAATTTAAGGAATCTCATACTGTAATTCAATAATTACATTCTGTCCCGACAAGTTTAGTAACTACAAAAAATCCCTTAAATGTGTTGAGCCGTGATACTTTAGACTGTAGTGATACATGGTAAATGATACATGGTAATTTAAAACTGTTGAGAAAAAATAGGGGAAAAAAACGGTAAAGTTATATTGTTAGTAAAACAGCTTAATTTGTGGTAACAGATCATTAATCAGCATTTAATCAGCACTTAATTGGATATTAATTTCAAATTTTGAAAATCAAAGATTATATCATCTATAAAAATATAAATACTAAATAAAACAACTAATAACTTACTGATACATGGTTTCAGTTTTCAGAAATTCATACTACATGAAAAACATGTGATACATGTCTACTACATGTATCAGGGAATTAACTAAAACATTATAACATGTGATACATATCTAATACATGTATCAGAAACATCGACTAAACAATATACACACTGATTCTATATGTATCATCAAGTACAGTGGATGACACATTTATTAAACTTAGTGAATGATACATTATAACAATTTTCAAAACATGTATCAGTACATCAACTAAACATACCTTACTGATTTATGAAAGTGAATATTATATATATATATATATACATCATTTGAACCTTTTGTAAGGTGACCGTTCACTTTCATCTGCTTGTCTCCAAGAACAAGAAGATTACCAAATTCATCTGCTTTTTGATTGTTCGTTTAATCTTTCCTCTGATTGAAATTTGTTTATTCGGTAACTGAACTTGGGGGTTTAGGGTTTTTATTTTTGGGAGTTGTTAAGCATGTGGGTTTACGTTGAAGTTGCAATGGCGGAGTAAGTAATCTTTAAGAGAAGGAAAATGATTATGGAAAAAAAAAAAAGAACTGAAACTTGATGGAGTAAGAACAAAACGGGAGAAGTTAAGAGAAGTTGTCCTGATTTTTGAAATTTCAAAATTTTTGAATTTGGTCTTTTATTTAAAACTAATTAAAATTAATAATTCAAAAAACTAATTTAAAAGGTTGAGTGTTTAAATGGAGAAAATTCAAAATCCAAAAACTGATTTAAAAGGTTGAGTGTTTTAATGGAGAAAAAATAGGCATTAAAATGGGTAATTGTGCATTATAGGAGAGAGAATGTAATGTATCTATAAACTTACACTAAAATTAAAAAAAAAAGAATTATGTAATATTTAAAAAAAGAAGGAAAAATTAGAGAGTATAAAACTTATAGTTGTGTATTTAAGTTATTTTTCCTTTTTTTTTTTGAGATGCCCGTCTCTTTTGGATCAAGTTTTGATATTTAAGCTTTCTTTTTTATATGTCTATGACCTAACAAGTTATTATCTTTATTATACAAATTGAGCAAGTTCCAACTTGTTTTTTTCCATCTTAGAGGTATGTAATCGTGGGACAAAGATCTAGTCAAGTATATCCAATGACATTATAGATTTATGTTATGTATAGAGTATAATAATTTAAGGTTGATATTCATTTAAATTGTATACTCATTATAATAATAGCTAATAAAAATAACAAAGTCATTAACTTTTTTTTTTTAAAAAAAAAAAAGAAAAACTGTCAAATAAAACAATTAAGTGTACTAAGCTAATATTTTCACGAAAAAAATTAAGATTGACGGGAATGTGCGAACTTCATGACTTTTTACCGCCAAACTTCTTCGGGAGTAATTTCGTACATGTTTTTTTCAAATTCTGAAGTAATCTCCAAAAGTAGATCAAACTTAAAAATATCATTGAATTCTAAATAGTAGTTCAATTGAAGAACATGATAAGACAAAAAAAACTTATTTGGAGGTTTTCAAATAATTATAAAAATATTTATTTAAATTCTTCAAAAGTGTCAAATTCTTTAAAATTAGAATAATTTAAAAAATTCAATACAAGTACGAGATTTAACGGGTAAAAAAGTCGAGAAGTCCACATAATCTCGTCAGCCTTATTTTTAAAAAAAATATTAGCTTGGATACACTTAATTATTTTATTTAATGATTTTAAAAAATAAAAATAATTGACGGATTTACTGTTTTTATAATTAAAATGAATATAATTTAAATGAATTTCAACCATAAATTATCCATAAATTATTATATGGTACATATGGCATAAATTTATAAGATCACTAAAAATTACTTGATCGAATCTTTATTCGTAATTGTGTTCTTTTTGTTTAGGTTTGGTTTACTAATTAATGATAGGCAATTGATCATTATTGTTATGTATGTATTTGAGTAAAATAAAAGAAAATAATTATAAATACTTATTTTTAAGTCAATTTAACAAAAATAAATAAAAACATCGTAAGCTATAATTTTCAATTTATAATTTATTATTTACAAGTCAGTAAATTGAAAATCAGTCCTAACATATACTTGTCACTTGAGAGGAAAAGAGAGTGAAGATTTGAGTTCTTCAAACAAATTTATTAGTCACAATTTTTATATTTAGACATATTATGTTATGGTTTCACTATATTACTATTAAGATTAAATTTGAAACATATGAAAATGGATTTTTTTTTTTAATAAAGAAATGGAAAATAGGTAACTAATTTAAAAAGAAAAAAAAAGGAATTTTCTCCCCAAACTCGAAAATTATCATCTTCTTCTCCACATTTCCCTCATCATTGCCACTTCACTCTCTCATTTCAGCCATCAATTGAAAGGAAGCTCAATTCACTATTATATTACAAACCTCTTCTTATCCCCCTAAAAGGGTCCAATTAAAGCCAACTATAAAAGGGTATGCTTTGAGATTTACATTTCTGATGTTAAAATATTAATGGGTATTTTCAAGAACCGAAACAATCTTTGAATTTTGGTATGAAATGTTATTTTGGTGAATAGTTTTTGTTTGTTTTCTTGTAAATAAAAGAGCTTTGAATAGACTTCTGCTAGTTTTCTATTCATGCATATTTCAGAAATTTGTAAACTTGCTGTAGAATTCTAGGAGATGATGCACTATTAGAAGTATGGGGTGATGAACTAAAGATGGTTTTAGGTGTAAAGTTTGGAACATTATGATGAAGCTATGTCATTTATGGTGGATGGTTTAAGCATTTCATAGCTATGTATTCTTTGCAATTTACTCAAGTTTGAAATGTTATTATCAGTTCACCAAT